>CAMXCT020001462.1:11448-66448 GCA_947184155.2 Cladocopium goreaui | reverse complement strand
CAATAGATCATGATGTATCAACACATATCATGACGTATTTGAGGCTCAAGGACCTGGAAGTAGTTGGGACAATTCGCAGCATCTGGCGGCGACTCCGTAGCTTGCATTGTGATCATCGAGATCAGACGTTGACCATGGGCAGCACGGCAACGACAAAGAACACCCAGAGCGACCTCCAACGATGGCTTGAGACTACTCGCCATGTTTTTGAGGAACGAAGCAACTCAGGCAGATCCTTCCCTGGTGTGGTCTCCGCCCTTTCCTTGGAGGTCGCGCGCCCCAGTATGCTTCAAAACCGTCAGGTCCGCCGTCCTCAGAATGATCAGGCCCAAGAGAACGCTGAGCATCCTTCCACTGCTTCCACAGCATCAGGCCGGGCGGGGTCAGGACGTTCAGGGTCTGGGAACTGAGACGAACCTTGAGACGAACATGGAGATGATGGCAATGAACTCAGACGAACTGAGATGAACTGAGCCGTTCCAATTTTTCAACAGCTGGCAAGCTCCTCCTGGCAGCTGTTTGACATTTGCACTGGTCACTGGGTTGTGCAGGCTGTACAGGCGCCGACCGGTGCAGCGTCAATTGATGTCAATTGCATAGCAATGTGCTTTCGTAGATGTGCGCAGTACGACCACCCACACATTACTACACGCACACAGGTTCATATTATATATAATAATGATATAATAATTGTATAACTTAATATATATATATTTATAATATTTCTGTGTGCGTTTTCATCTTTGTTTACAGGAATTTCAATCAGAACGGAAAGGCACACAAGTCTGGATGAAATTGCATGACGGTGTGGTCGTGGCACGTGGGCCGTCAACGTCAAAAGCACTGCATGTTTGATGTGGAACCTAAGTTGTCTCACAACGAATTCGTGGTTTGTCCACCCACTATTTATATAATTACTTGAAATGCTCATTTCAAAGTACAGCGGCCAAGATGCCTGCTGCTTGCACGTCCTTATGGATTGCATTTTTCAAGAGCATTGCCTAGTGCAGACTGACGGATCATGAACTTTAAAGTTGGGACCCCTTGCCATCCAGCTGTTCATCCAGACTGGATGCCAGGGACACCCATTGATTTTTCAACAGTCTGTCATGTGAAAGCTGCGACTCGGCAGACCGATGCAAGAGTTGCACAAGCACTTCGTGGCAGTTTCAAATTGCGAAACAAATAAACATACTTGTACAATGATTTCCAGGCAGCCACTTGGCCTGTGGATTTCTTGACGCATCCTGAAGCTTATGAGTCCATGTAAAGCAAGACCCTGCGCTGTGGGCATGAAAGCTATGTATCCAGCGCTGAGTGTTGACAGCAAACCGTGATGCTGTGCCGTGTTTTGTTCAGCATCTTCAGGACAAACAAAAAACAAAAAAACGGATCCAACTTGCATGTCATTTGCCTCGAATCTGCCCCGAATCACTTCAGAGTGCTTCAGGGGGTCCTTGTTTATGTGTTATACCAGTAGTGCCCGGCACGCGCCGGGGCGGAAGTTTCGATAAAAGGAACAACTGTAGGAAGAAGATGGTATATAGGAAAGTTTTTGAGATGCAGAAGCAACGAAGTGTTGAACCAACGAATGAGCACATGGTTGTTGAGATGCCAATGAAATGACATGAAAGAATCCGCACACAGCTGACTGAATGAATCAACGAATCAATGGGTTAATGAAGCAATGAATCAACGGAGGAATGAAGCAATGAAGCAATGAGCCGATGAACCAGTGAACCAATGAATCATTAATCAATGAACCAATGGATCAGTAAACCAATGAATCAACGAATCAATGAAGCAATGAATCAGTGAATCGACCATTGAATCAATGAATCAATGATTTGGACATCAGCAGGCTCATCGCTCGACTTGGGCTCTGTTCTTCGCACTGGCATGGATGACTTGTGCTCCCATCTCTGTATGCTGGGTCGGCCTTTTGTTCTCCAAGTTGTGGTGCCCCATGAAAGCTGCTGGAGAAGTGTCACTGCAAACAGGGACAGTCTGCATGAAACGTTGGTGAGATGTCGGTATGCTTCTTGGTGCCAATTTTTCCCATTGAGTGCATCTGAGTGTAAGCACAGTAGTTTACGCCAGTGTTTCACCCATTTTGTACAACCCAATCTTGCTCTTTAGACTTAACTTTGTCATTTCATGTCACGCTCAACTGGCAACCCTTGCCTGCGCGAAGATGCGGGCAGTGTGGCGGGGCAAATCCTCTGAGAAGCCCTGGCACAAAAAATGAATCAATGAGAATGAATCATTGAAGCAATGAACCAATGAATAAATTAATCAGTGAACCAGTGACAAACCAAAGGAATTAGCGAATGAATGAATGAAGGGATGGATGAATGAATGGATGGATGGGCGAGCATGGGCGAGCTACTTTTCTTTGTTGAGGTGAGACACCTCTTCTCTCAGCTACTTCTTCTCTGAGCAGCCACTTATTTGAGCTACTTCTGCTCTCAGCTGCCTCCCAGCTACCTCTTCTGTAGCTTCTGGAAGGTGGACAATTTTTCTCCAAACCTCGCCCTTCAAGTTCCCTGTCTGTCGCACGAACTCAAACACCTGCCGAGCTGTGACAGGGTAAGGGTAGAAGAAAAAGGGAAAGAGAAAGGCAAATGGTGAAAACAAACAAGGTGACGAAAACCATCCAGTTGTTCCTAAAAAATCCTGCCTCCCAGTTGCCAGTAGTATCCTTGTAGGACCGGGCCGCATTGGGAAGCATGCTGCTGTCCATGCCAGCGTTCTTGGGGTTCTCGCTTTCACCTGCTGCATCTGGTCGGGGTGAAGGTCCAGCTGCCGCTGCCGTAGGGGACGGATCTTCCAAATGCTGTTGCAGCTGACTTTTTCAAAGCTTTCGAAACTTCAGACTCAACAGCCACAGCCTCAACAGCCACAGCCTCAACAGCCTCAACAGCCTCAGCGGCTGCGGCCGTTGGCTTCAACTGTTTTGTCTTCTTGGCTGGTGGATCTCCTCTGCTGGAGGGAGGCCGCTTCAACTTTGGCGGCTGGTTTTTTTCATAGCTGGTTCGTCACCCTCCGGCTCTGAAGTCGAAACAAATTCTAGTGGCGAGTCTTGCTTCCTGCATGGCCAGAAGAGCGAGGCTGAGTCAGAGGTGGCACAGCCTCCTCTTCTTGTGTGTCAAAACCATCCTTGGGAGAAAACAGCTTGAAGGCTTTGTATGGGCTAGAAGGCTCTTCTTTGGATTCCAGCTGCCTTGCTTGAACTTCACGAAAGGCCGCGCTCACGGGCAAGCTTTCCCGTACTCCATTCTTTTGACAAGCCTGAAGCCCCAGAATCGTCCTCAAGTCTCCTCTCTTGAGAGTCACCATCAACATCATGCACAACGCCATGATGTGCATTTAATCGAAAAGGCACTGCTGCACGAAGCTGCGCCTGATGATCGTCAGCCGCCATGGGCAGACTCAAAACCGATGCGGTGAATTCGCACACTTCCGAACTGTTGACAGGATCATGACATGATGATGACAATACTGCCCCTGGACATTCGTCCGTAATTCAGAAGTTTTCGAACTAAACTTCCTGTGTTAAATGGCTTAATTTTTAAAAAACAATGATTAATTGGTATAGTGTGTGCGCGCGCGAGCTCATTTGCAGCGTGGAGATTCTGCACGATGTGGCTCAAGTCAAACCCCGCGGTGTTTCTGTGTTTGGATAGTTTTCTGTGCTGCAGCTTGCCTTACATGAGCGAGCAGAACTATGTGCGCTTTCGAACTATTTGGGCTTTGATCTTTGTGGTTCACGGGCTCTATGACCAATATACATCGATCTTCATTGATGAGCCCAGCCAAAGCATTTGGTACTACTTCTACTTGACGCATCAATCCCGATTGGTGCAGTCCTTGGGTCAGCTTACAGAGTGGATGTGTGCCCGGTCATTCTTCAAAGGAGAGATTCCATCGGCTTGGATCTCAAAGACAACCATGCTTTGCTTTGTAGCGGGGCAACCAATCCCACTGTTACTGGGTGAAAGCCCTTTCTTGTCTCAGATAGCACTTTGTTGTCTCATCTCGGTGTGCCATGCGGAAGAAGTGACACAACCACTGGAATGAATTACTACATGATTTGTTATTTGGTATGATCTTTGCAGCACAACGCATAGGCACGCAGGGATTCTTAACATGGCAAACGTTAGTTATATCAAGTTATATCCATTTGCACCCTAACAATCCCTGGGGCAACGTGAGTTTCCCACACAGTGTGTACACACTCGGGGGTCTTGTGATCGGTCCTCCTCCTCCTCCTCCTTTTCCTCCTCCTCCTCCTCAGTATCATCATCTTCCTCCTCCTCCACATCATCATTCTCAGCATCATCCTCGTCCTCCCCCTTGACATCATCATCCTCAACATCGTCATCCTCCACCTAATTTTCTGCAACATCCTCCTCCTCCACCTCCTCTTCCGCAACATTAATTATCATCCTTTTTATCCTCCTCCTCAACATGATCATCCTCAACATCATTATCTTCCTCCTTCTCAACATCGTCATCCTCCACCTCATCATCCTCCACATCATCATCCTCCACCATATCTTCCGCAACATCATCCTCCTCTTCCGGACCTTATTGCTTGGATCTTTCGGACCTATCCACATCGTTTTCACCATTTACTGTTTTTGATCTGACGTGGGGATACGTGGGGTGGGTTCTGGCTGGGATGGCAAAATGTAATTCCGGTACCTCGTCCGGTATCTCGTCCGGTACCTCGTCCAAAAACCTTTCCAGAGCCATGATTCTGGTATTACATCCATATTCCATATGTCTCGGATTCCGTTACAGCAGGGCAGGGTGTGATTTCAATGCGATTAATTTCAAACTTTGTTTGTGCAAGTCATCCACTCGCCTGCAAGTGTGCCATTGGGGTTTTGGCTTTTATGAGAATGGACACCCTTTATTTTGTTTCTTTTGGAGATACCAGAGCGCAAGCTGGCGATGGTGTTTCAATGCTTGGCTAAGCTTTTGACCTGGAATTGCTTTTGGCGGTGTGCCATTGGGATTTGACTCCGAGTTGACAGGTCGCACCTTCCCATTTTCTGATTCCGGGCATAGCTAAATGCAAGCTAGGGGCATGATTCAAAGTTTGCAACGACTTCGTGAAAGTCTTCCACTCTCCTGCAAGTGTGCCATTGGGATTTTAGCTTTTATGAGAATGGACCTCCTTTATTTTGTTTCTTTTGGAGATACCAGAACGCAAGCTGGCGATGGTGTTTCAATGCTTGGCTAAGCTTTTGGCCTGGAATGGCTTTTGGCGGTGTGCCATGGGGATTTGACTCCGAGTTGACAGGTCGCACCTTCCCATTTTCTGATTCCGGGCATAGCTAAATGCAAGCTAGGGACATGATTCAAAGTTTGCAGCGGCTTCAAAACATGATGCATCTGAGCCGCTGTGCCTTGGGGATTTGAAACCTGGGGTAACTATTGTCTGCCCTGGGGTAACTCGGTGTGCCTTGCGGATGGGGTAACTAGTAGGTGGATGGGGTAAGTAAGGGCGTCCGCTTGTAGTGGCCGTGGGTTACTGGCTCATGGTTTGGTCTGACCTTGAGGAGGCAAACTCGATGTAACCTACTACACGGTCTACAATCATGGCATCAATGGCTTGATTTTGTTTATCAGTTTCATGATCAGCCGAATGCCCTACTCATGCTCCAATGGCGGATGGGTTATTCTTGCTGGGCATATTTTGTACCTTGGCTTCTCCTTGATGCAGTTCCTGTTTCGCTGGGGTTCTTTCGAACCCTGCGAGGGCTACGAGGACCAGCGGGACAGTCCCATCTATGAGCAGTTCGACTGGCACAAACCACTAAGAACCGCACTGTTTGCCCTCATTGCTGTAGCGATTGGATTTGTTGTGATCTTGCTGTACGGTGGCCTGGCTGCTCTCCGAAACTGCTGCACCTCGGGTCAGACGGCTTCTGGTTAGGTTGCGGAGCTCCAAAAGGAGGATATGGAAGACATCCATAACGTTACAGAGCCGCTCAACAAGCCAGACAAGGCAGCAGCCACTGCATGGCCTCTTCGAGTGTCGCGTGAGGTTTGAGCCCAGCCGGCAGACGATGCTGGCTTTTGTTGCCAATGCCGAAGTAGGCACTGGCGTTGCCCTTATACAGTTTATACAGAATGATCAGAATGCGCTTTCTGGTGTGCATTCCAAATGGAGTGTGCAGGGGATGAACGCACGGACTGTCATGGTAGCCGGGACGACCGGACTGTGCTGCCAACGACCAACGAGATGAGTGGAAGAAAAATACGCAAGTTGAGGTCTCAAACCACTAGGTGTTGTGGAAAAATAGCTGTCGTGAAGCTGTCCCTTCACATACGTTTCAAGTTTTTCTTTTTTTCAATGCCCAAGCAGCTGCAGGAGGCTCCGGTGCCAGAAGGCATCAGAAGGCCCCAACGATTCAATCAGTTGCTTGCGGTGGTCATCCGCGGCAAGCATCTTTGCATGTGGCTCCTGGGACAAAAACATTTTGGCCGGATGGAAGAGGAGCAGTGAGACTGAGACTGTAATGATTGGGTTTTGTCCGCAAGTCATGAATCCACCCAATAAAAGCCTCCCATCACTTCAGTGATTCATTTTTGGGAATCATCCAGTCGACTACCTGGCTGTACATGATAAATGCATATAAAAGCAGCTACCGGACCACAAGGGGATCACCAGGGGATCACCAGTACATCACAAGGGGATCGCCAGGGGATCACAAGGGAACCTTGCTCCTTCACTCGCCAACACGCAGCCGTGTCAGTGACCAGCGACTCACCTCTCCGCTGAGGCAGACCTGCAACCATGAAGCACCAGTTCTATCCAGTTCTGTCCAGTTCTATCCAGTTCTGTGCTGAGCCTTTTCAAAGGATTGGCAGCGATATTTAGTGGAGGCTGTGACAGCAGAGGTGCTTCAGCTGGAAGCAGTTTCACACTTGACACTTTTCGTGATTTCACAACACGGTATTTTTTTAAATAGGTTGCGTATTCCCTTTGCGGGGAATTTCTGAGGAAGATTTGCGCGATGTGTTCATGTTGTCTCGATTTGTCCCTTGGAGGTGAAGATGAAAATGCTGCAGACACAGCAAGAACAACAAATAGGTGAAGAGCTTGGCTTGGCTTCTCTTATTGGCTTTGACTTTTCACTGACTGTCACATAAACTCAGGGCTTTTCCATGCTTGCCCACTGACCATCATTACTTGCTTGTAGCACTGTACTGAGTACTGTAATCCTTTCCCCCCAATACTAAACGCCCCCCCCTTTTAATAAACACTTCAGGTAGTTTTTATTTTTAGAGGGTATCTATTATTAGGGAAGCTTATTAATAAAATTCAACCTTTAACAATAAAAACATATAAAAACTATTTTTTCCGATCCCAAAATCAATTAAATTTCCTTATATAACGCAACTAAAATATTGCCCAAAATTGGATGTCGAAGCGGACCCTGTTAATAAGATTAAAACATCAATAATAAAAAAAAATGTTTGATTTCAAAATCAATTAAATTTCCTTATCTAACACCATTAACATATTGCCAAAAATTGGATGTCGAAGCGGGCCCTATTAATAAAATTAAACTCTTAATAATACAAACTAGTTTTCAATTTTTTTCCGATCTCAAAATCAATTAAATTTCCTTATATAACGCCATTAAAATATTGCCAAGAATTGGATTTCGAAGCGGACCCTATTAATAAAAATAACTAAAAATAAACCTTTAAGAATAAAAACTATTTTTTCCGATATCACGCCATTAAAAAATGCTAAAAAATTGGATTTCGAAGCGGACCCTATTAATAAAATTAAACCCTTAAGGGTGTAAGCTATTTTTTCCGATCTCAAAATCAATTAAATTTCCTTATGTAACGCCATTAAAATACTGCCAAAAATTAGATTTCGAAGCGGACCCTATTAATAAAATTAAGTCCTTAAAAGTCCTTAAACATATTTTTTCCGATTTCAAAATCAATTAATTTTCTTTATATAACGCAATTAAAATACTGCCAAAAATTGGATTTCGAAGCGGACCCTACTAATAAAATTAAAGCCATTAATAATAAAAACTAGTTTGTTCGATTTCAAAATCAATTATATTTCCTTATATAACGCTATTAAAATATTGCCAAAAATTGGATTCGAAGCGGGCCCTAACAAAAAAATTAAAACCCCAATATAAAAAATTAAAAAAAATCGGACGGGCCCCAATAATAAATACCCCGGGGTTAACTAGTTTTTAGTATTAGGGAGCAAAACCCAAAAATGGTAGCTTTATTTTTAAGTTGTTTTCTACAGGGGATCAAATAACAGCCAATCTCAAATTTTCCGAAATTGGAGATGGACCCTAGTTTTTGGTATTTGGGGGACGTTTAGTAGTAGGGGGAAGGGATTACTGTACCAGCTGTGGCCGGTTCCCAGGGGGTGTGAGGTTCAGTCCAGTCAGTCCAGTCGACATTGCCGAGCGGCTTCAATTACCTAATGATCCTAGTGCAATGCCACGGTTTTGTTTGAGAACCATGGCTCAAAGCCACTGGCAACATCACCCCGCGTTGTGAACATTGGCGGTAAACTCATGCCCATGGTCAAATGAAAAGGATCCGCTTCATAGGATGCCCTCGCTGTTCGGTCGTCAACAGAACATGTTTCTTTCAGAAGCGATTGGACATTGTCGGACACGACCGCTGCTTTGCTTCGGAGCTCCTCAGTTCTTTGTGGCTCACATGAGGATCATGTGAGTTTTGTTGACAGCCAATTCGACAATATTCCAAATCATTCTAAACTTCTAAGTTCCAAAACACACAAGTTAATGCAAATGAATGCAAATGATGTCATGATGTAGGGAAAACAGAAAACGTAGTAAATCAGAAATCCGTATTGCCGGATATTGATGGGTTTGGACCTCCAGGCTGCCTCCAATATAAAGCAGACTTCTGGAGAGTTTCACAGATTTCACAGGCGGACACGTTCCTTCTATTTGCTCCTCTTAGAGTCATGGAATCGCTGCTTCCACACCGAACAGGAAAGGATCACAGACGGGACGCGGGTGAAAATGTTTGGACTCTTTGGACACTGCAAAATGATGCACGATAGCTCACAATGATCTCACGATGCTAGTCTCAAGAAACTGTTGAATCGTTGAATTGGTCCATTTTGGACTCCAGGGCCGCCTCCGAGATCAGAACTGGCTTCGCTCTTTGCACTGCCTGACTGCAGCGTATTGATTGGATTGCAGCGAAATTCCAGTCGTCAAGTTGGAAGTTCAAAAATTTGGCGACCGATTTGGATTTGTCTGAAACTACGGCGCACCAAAATCCACTGGCGATCACTGGTTTATCATGATCTTCCCTTTCAAAATTGAAAATGGGGTAAGCCATGGAATGCCCCATTTTGAAACATAACAAACCCATTTGTTTGGCATATTCTGATCTTGAATTTCCGGAGGAGATATTGTAGTGAACGCCTATGCACCAAGGCTATTCCTTGCTGTGCTGAAGAGCACTGAGGCCATCTTCAGAGGCCAGCAAACAGTTGACCTTGTTAACAGAGGAGCCACGAGACAAAGATCAGCACAGATTGAATACACAGATCGCATGCCTTTGGGTCGCTGCGTCTTGAATAGGGAGCATGTCATGTCATGTTTCTGCCTGTCTCACTTGAACTTGTTGGATCCCGATCACGGGCATTGTTCTGCATGACTCGGCATGATTGTGAAGTAACAAATTATCACAATATATCACAAAAGCATACAATAGAATACAATAGATCATGATGCATCAACACATATCATGACGTATTTGAGGCTCAAGGACCTGGAAGTAGTTGGGACAATTCGCAGCATCTGGTGGCGACTCCGTAGCTTGCATTGTGATCATCGAGATCAGACGTTGACCATGGGCAGCACGGCAACGACAAAGAACACCCAGAGCGACCTCCAACGATGGCTTGAGACTACTCGCCATGTTTTTGAGGAACGAAGCAACTCAGGCAGATCCTTCCCTGGTGTGGTCTCCGCCCTTTCCTTGGAAGTCGCGCGCCCCAGTATGCTTCAAAACCGTCAGGTCCGCCGTCCTCAGAATGATCAGGCCCAAGAGAACGCTGAGCATCCTTCCACTGCTTCCACGGCATCAGGCCGGGCGGGGTCAGGACGTTCAGGGTCTGGGAACTGAGATGAACCTTGAGACGAACATGGGGATGATGGCAATGAACTCAGACGAACTGAGATGAACTGAGCCGTTCCAATTTTTCAACAGCTCGCAAGCTCCTCCTGGCAGCTGTTTGACATTTGCACTGGTCACTGGGTTGTGCAGGCTGTACAGGTGCCGACCGGTGCAGCGTCAATTGATGTCAATTGCATAGCAATGTGCTTTCGTAGATGTGCGCGGTACGACCACCCAGAAATATCCAGAAATTACCACAAGCACTCAGGTTCATTTATAACATATCAATACATATCATAGAACACACGCGCACACACACACACATATATCATATATATATTATATATATAATTATATATATATATATACATAATATACACCTAATTATACTTTATATGTATATAATTGTATATATATATATATATTATGTATAACATATATATATATATATATACATATGTGATACATATGTGTTTATATGTTTGTTGAAAGGACATTCTATCAGAACATAAAAGGCACACAATTCTGAATGAAATCGGATGATGTTGGGGTCGTGGCACGTGGGCCATCAACGTGAAAGCATTGCACACTTGGATGTGACAATGATGTGGGACCTGTAGTGGTCTGAGACACTGAATGAGATCATCCACTGAGTCTTTCTGCACCCACTGATTTTCAAGATAGAGCTGTCCATGTGCCTGCAGCTAGCACGTCCTCATGGACTGAATTAAATTAAAAACAAATAATTTAAAGAGCATTGCGTAGTGCAGACTGATGGAAAAATGAACTTTGAACAATTGGGACCCCTTGCCGTCCAACTGTTCCTCCAAACTGGATGACCGGGACGCCCATTGATTGTTCAACAGTCTGTCAAGCGAAAGCTGGGCGACTCGGCAAACGGAGACAAAAGCTGGTGTGTTTTTTTAAATAACAAGTTGACAAAAGAAAAATAAAGAAAGAAACAACATCTTCAGCCCTTGGTCTATGGATGTCTCCGGATTTGTTGTAGCATTTTGAAGCTTATCAGCGCAGCTATTCGCGTGTGGTCAGCAGGACTCGCTTCGGGTGAGAAACCTGCCTATAGCCTTGTGTCTTACTAGCCAGCCTCATCCCGTGTCCCGACGTCATCGGGAAGCGGAAAACCGGACAAAAAGGATCCAATTCGCATCCTATTTGCCTCAAATTCATTGCTTCAGAAATATCATGAAATATCGGACATGCTTTATGCAGGCTATGCAGGCTATGATTCCCCGACCCAAGATGCCATTGAGATGCCATTGAGGCCCTCCCTGGTTTTCGTGGGCTCGGCCTTGCTAGGAGAATGGGATGCTTCATCTTCCAACAGTGGAGCAAAGAACATGAAGTGATGTGACAGCGATGGGTTCTATCTTGTTCTATGCGGTTCTTTGTTGTTCTTCAGTTTTTTAGAAACAGAGCTGATTGCATCATCCCGCATGTTGAACAGGAGCTTTGCGGCGACCAGACAGGCGATCATGAAAGATCCGTCTAAAGCCAGATGATCAAGTCATATCAAGTCCTTAAAGTTTGGGGAGTCGTAAATTTATGAACCACAAAGCCTTTGTGATTCAGGAGGCGGCTGCAGCAGACTCGTGCCTCCGAGCAAACTCTTTAGATCTTCAAGTTGGATGGTTAACCTAGGACCCACCAGCTTCAGGCACAGGTTGGAAAGGAGTACTGGGGTTCAGCTTTTTACCTTTATTTCTTTTGGTGCCGAAGACTGCCAATTCAGTTTGCAGAAACAAGCGCGCAGTCCTGTAGTGCACTTGTTTCGGGTGGTGCTTTCGTAGCCAAATGACACACGTGCAAGGAGTCTTGAAATGAATCCTGATGCTGAAGCTCTAGCCGCTGTCAATCCCTATAGAATGCCATGGCCGAATGTTGCCAAAATTTTAAAAACCTAATCCCTAAGGTGCAGCAGAAAAGCGTCGTGACCTTGCCCTGTGCTTGGACATGCTCGGACCATCTTGGACCCTTTCTGGATGACTTTGGGGAGTGCAGTGATTGACACTCCACCCATTCTTTGTCCCCGCAGATGTGAATGTTTGGGCAGTTTCAGCGCAATCACGCGCCCTATCCCTACGCCCGTTTTCCTTATGACATTTTATCTCTGTGATTCATCCATGTACATCCCATCTAGCGCTCATCCGGAGACTTCAATAGGTGTCATCAAAGAAGACCAACGAGGAATCTCTTCTGTCAGTCTGTGCAACAGGCACACCCGCGACTTCCAATGCGTAAGTAGATGAAACCGCAAGTGATGCCGCTGTAAATGTGTCAACTTCTTGGAAAAACATGAGCAAACAATGTAAATAAGCTATATAAGTATACTTCTGTAGAGGCAGGAGCATACTCAGCGCAAGAGCTCTGGCTTAGGGCAACCCATACAATACGGGCAGATGGAAGACCCTTCTAAGCACAGTTCGGATGACGTGGATGGCATGAATGTGTGTTTGATGTCTGGAGATGAGATGCGCTTGCACTTCACAAACAGCCAGAGGAGCTTGACACCTGTGATAATAATAATAATAACAATAATAATATTATTCATAAAAATAGTATTATAATAGTTTTAATTTAGTGATAGTAAATAATAACTATTCATATTATGTATATATATATATATGTATGTATATGTATACGTATACGTAGAATTATAGACCTTTTCATGTTTTTATGCTTTTCCAACGGTTCTTCAATGGATTTTTCGCTTTGCTTTTGAAGTGTTCGTGCTTTCTGCTTCTTCCCTGGGGCTGTGTGCTGTTGCATAGTTCAACTCGATTTTGCACGAGTGAGGCCTATGTTTTTTGGTCATTTGCCAAGTTTCAGAAGGCACAGCTTGTCTCATCCCTACATGTCGCAATATTCCGCAATCACTTGTCAGACTTGTCAGACCTTTGGTTTTCCAAGCATGGGCTCTGTCTAGACACCAGTGAAGACCCGTTAAGAGATTGCCCAGGCAGATGCATCGCAGCTGGAAGCACTCTCAAGAGATGTCATGGACAAGGCGTCATTTGAGAATTTGGTAAATTTTGATTATCTTTGGTGAATTTTCCATCCTACTCCCAACTGCCCAAGTCGTGGCGAAATCCCAAAAATCTTGAAATTAGCTTGGGGGAAGGTTTTTGTGGAAGTCGTGGCGATGCGGCGTCTAGCTTGTGTTTAGGGTAGGTTGCTGTTTTACTATCTCATGTAGACCTAAAGTGGCCAAGCGGCGTTTAGGTTGTGTTTGGCTGCGGCTGCTGGTTCGACGGCTGCTGCTGTTGCTGTTTCCGGGCACTTCTACACAACGCTGGGATTATCATCTCTACACTGCCATGGCGGTGTGCTGGGATTCTGCAAATTGTCATTGTTTCGCTACCTGTGATCCAAGGAAGGGCAGGTTTGCGGCTTGCGGGCCAAAGTCCATGTGTGTAGATGCGGGGCTTTTTCCGTACCTCGTTTTGGACCTCGTTTTTTTCCTTTATCAGAACCCGTCCTGCAGTATACAAACTAGGAAAAGGGCCTGCTTCGCGTTTTTGTTTGTGGGCGTCAACAGTACCCACGAAAAAAGGCCCGTTGGAAACCGGCGTTCCGATGGGATTCGATCAAAAACGAATAGAACCATGATAGTTTGGTCAAGGCTTGTTAAAGCTAGCGTTTCCAATGGGGAAAGGGGGTTTGCAAGGTCTGTGCCGGGACAGGGGTCGTGGCGAGCGTTTTGATTGGGAATAGCTGTCAAACGCAAACATTGCAAGGACTTTGGCGTATGGGTGTATGCCATTTGCTGGGTTTGGCAAGTCTTGTTATGAAGCTTCCGGAGCATTCGCGTCTTGTGTATGCTCGGATTTGGGGTCTAAGTTGGCCGGATTGTCACAACCCAGCATTTGACATATTTCGTCCATGATTCACAATCTCCAAACTAACCATGCAGTATCCTTTAGATTCCTTTTGTATGATTTAGTACACTGGTTGCAAATGTTGCAAATTGTGGCCACATGATTGCAACCATAAAGAGCGCCTGATGGATTTGCCAAGATCCAAAAATTCCATAAAAAGCCTAATTACGCTCGGTTTTGAATGTTTCAGAACTAGCAAAAACGAGCTAAGGACTAGATACATATCAAGATGCCCGTTCAGCACAATAAGTACAACAAATAGTTTAAAAAACACAACACCTGTATAATACAGAACATGTCAAATGTCGATTTCAGTTCCTTTTGAGCACTTAAAGCACGTGGCCAGGCTGCAGAATTTGAACCAAAGGAGCTGGCAAACAGGTGAGATGCGGCAAAGAAAGGGTTGATCGCTTGTGACCAATTGATGACTCTAGCAGACTCTAGCACGCTGAAACCCATCACGACCGAAGCTCTATGCATTAGGGCATGGGCGGCCACGAAGTTATTGCTCCGCGAGACTGTTGTGTCCTCAAAACTGCAGCTTTAAGGCACATGGAAGTTCATTCCGCTCATTTTGAGCAATTTGAAGCATCAAGCAGTGATTTTTGCAAGTGCTGCTTTGCCATGCTTCCCCTCCAGAGGGAGCTGTGTAGTGAGTCTGTCACTGGTGGCTTGAACATGCTTGAACAGCAATTCTGCTGCTTTGTGGCTCAAGGAGATCTGATACCCTTCAGTTACTCCCTCCATCATACGTTTTCTCTCCATGACCCTGTCGAGATGCTTGATGACAGGATACATCGTCCTTGTTATAAGTGCAAAGTGGAAGCTGTCAAGCAGATGTGCTTGAATATGCTGAAACACTTGTTACACTTCATATGTTTGCATCGTATGTGTGTTTTATTCACGAGAAGTCTGGCTCAGGACTTGCGGCGCTTTTATTCCTTGTGCTCTCACACGTTGATGCAGCCGATTGCACGTGCCATTCTGGAATGGAGGGATAACTGCTGCAGACCACAAAACCATCCATAATAGCCCTGCTCAAACTTAGGCATTGCGAGACAACCGCCGAAGATGACGCGCTGCTATCAAAGGCAACTGTTGAGTCAGGTAGATTCAAGGTAGAATTAGTATGAATTCGTGGGCTGGACCGTCCATCGCAGCTGCTATCCAGCTGCCACCCACTAATGGAGACTTGCAGGTCGAGCTGCTTCAAACGCATCTGGATTTGCAAAAGAAGCCTGTCGATGCTAACTCTTCAAAGGAAGAGAAATCCACAGAGCAGCTGGAGGACTTGAGGGACACCCCTGAAATTTGGTAATGCCTATCTGGAATTTTCACATTGAAATCATACAAAAGCTCAGTTTTTGGGGCCCGGAAGGGGTGTGCACAGATTTTTGCAGGATGTTGTAGCAGCCAAGCTCCAAGAGAAGAGCACGGTCCTTAGATCTTTTCAATATTTTTCAGAGAAGTTTTGAGCCTGGCTGACTCATCTGACGCTGACCAAGCCGTAACATATCGTAACATCCTGTGACTCTGTCTTTCTGTACAACTCGTGCTGCCAGACGGCTGATACAGCCGCTTTCGAGGTCACAACGGTGCGTTGCATCCAAGCATTGCATCCCTTGCGAGCGAGCACTTGCTGCTTCATGGCACTTGATTCGCTCGCTTGAGTTCACCAAAAAAGATCTAAAAGACAAGTAGTTATACGTTTTATAAGTATAAGATAGTATAAGTATTATAAGATATTATAAAGTAGCTTTAAAGCTTGGAGAAGCTTGGCCATTTCAATGATCAATGCATGTCAGCCTAAGGATATCCTTCCTGGATGAAGTCAGCTTGGCGACAGGCCAGGGTCTGTCATGGCCAGCTTGGGCTGTGTCTTGCCTTGAAGTTTATAAATTCATGTCACTCATGTCATTTCATGTCTCTGACCTGCCAAGTGCATCCAAGTGCCATTTTGGACAAGTCTACAGATGTCTGCGGTAAGTGCTTGCATAGTATATGGTAAATGATTCTAAATCAGATGGATTTTGCGCGACATTGCCCAGCTATCCCTGATTTGAGTCTTTCAAGTGACTGCAGAAACTTGAGTTGACCTTCCAGCCAAGGAGTACTTCCCAACACATGGACAAGGGCGTGTGATCGGCATTTCAGGATCAATCTGTTTGCTTCTCTTTTGCTACTGGATCACCACCTTGAAGGCCAGGAAAGTCCATACTCTGTCATAAAGCTGTCATGAACCTGTGACTGTTTGCTTTCGAACCGTTGAGGGGTACCTTTTGAGATTTTGGAGACTCAGTGCCAGGAAGTGCCCCCAATGATGCGTGAAACACAGAAGGGTGGTCCCAAGGATTTGAGACCAATTAGCCTCGAAGAGCTGAAGAAACATTCGCACCAGGCCGGGCCAGGCTGCATGCCGCACCTTGCAAGAGACGAGAGATATACGAGGAGTTTACGAGAGAATGCGGGAGAAATTATGAAAAGAACTAGCGGATAGCGATGGATAGCGTTTGTGTTGTAACACGTTGTTGACGAAACATGACGGAACCATGAGTCAGACACATAGAATGTGATTGAATGTTGAAATTACGTTGGCCATACGGAAATATGTAGTGCAATTGGTTTCCAGGGGTGGGGGACAGGAAACAGAAAGCACGGTTGGGACGCAATCACCAGGTTGGCAGGGCAGAACATGTGGAGTTTCTGTATGTTTCTGTGGCTTCGAACCAGGGAGATCTGTGGATGGCGGTGGACGGCTTGGTAGCCAACCTGACGGATTTCGCCACCAGCCATCCAGGAGGAGTGGACTTGCTTTTGCAGCACGCAGGCAAGGCCAGCTGTGGCGATACAATGTTCACAATAAAGCAATATAATTCCCACAAGATTTGGCTTGATAGGTCATCATGATTCTTGATGCATATCATATTTTTGAGCTGACGCTCATCGTCGGCTCCGCCGGAATACGCGACCCTCCATTTCATCGCAGTGTGGGTTTGAAAGCTATTGAATTTGGACCTGCTTCAGAAATATATTCCTTAGGTTTTTTGGAACATATTTGTTGGAAATAGACGGTTTTTTTTGGGAGCAAGTGAGTTCCCGAAAGCTCCTGCAAAGGGTTTTTCCTAAAGAACCGCTGCCAATTTCAACGTGTTACTTCGTGTAAAGGCGCCTCTGTGCAAAGACTTCTCTGTGTAAGGGCTTTTGTGTGTAAAAGTTTCTGTGTGTAAAAATTTCTCTGTGTAAAGACTTCTTTGTGTAAAAGCTTCCTTCTGTGTGTGAAAGCTTCTCCGTGTAAAAACTCTCTGTGTAAAGGCTTCGCTGTGTAAAAGTTTCTGTGTGTAAACGCGTCTGTGTGCTAAAGCTCTCTGTGTAAAGACTTCTTTGTGTAACGATTTTGTGCGTAAAAGCTCCTCGACGTTTATGTGCAAAAGCTCCTTAGAGTAAAGACTTCTCTGTAAAACCTTCTGTGTGTAAAAAGTTCCTTTGTGTAAAGACTTCTCCGTGTAAAAGCCCCTGTGTGTGTAAAAGCTTGCTGTGTGTAGACGGTTTTGTGTGTAAACGCTCCTCTGTGTAAAGGCTTCTCTGTGTAAAAGCTTCTGTGTGCAAACGCGTCTGTGTGTAAAAAACCATCTGTGTAAAGACTTCTTCGTGTAAAAACTTCTGTGTGTAAAAGCTCCTCGACGTTTATGTGCAAAAGCTCCTTAGAGTAAAGACTTCTCTGTGTAAAACCTTCTGTGTGTAAAAAGCTCCTTTGTGTAAAGACTTCTCCGTGTAAAAGCCCCTGTGTGTGTAAAAGCTTCTGTGCGTCTCCTCCCTCCAGCTTTCTTTCGGGTCACGCTGTCGTCCAGTTTCAATCTGCAACGTTGTTTCTTGTGGAAGAATGCAAAGAACATGTGAAAGCATCGCGCGTTTAAAAATTGAACATAAACAGCGCACAAAGTGCTGTAATTTCCAGCATTTTGCGCTGTCAGATGGCAAGAACCCGTGTAAATACCACAGTTTTAGTCCCCGAAAGTGGCTAAAACATGCTAAAACACAGTTATTTACAGGGTTTCGTTCACGTCACCATCTTCGATTTTTCCCCACCTGCCAGGTGAGGGTTGTTTGATTTTATCAGAGCTGTTCTCCTCCTCCTCCTCCTCCACCTCCGCCTCCTCCGCCTCCACCTCCGCCTCCTCCGCCTCCTCACCCGCCGCCTCCTCCTCGCAGTCCAGATCCCAGTGGGCACAGCCGGACCTCCACCGCGAGCTCCAGATCCCAGTGGGCACTGCCGGACCTCAACCGCGAGTTGCAGATCGCAGTGGGCACTGCCGGACCGCAACCGCGACTTCCAGGTCGCAGTGGGCACTGCCGGACCTCAACCGCGAGCTCCAGATCCCAGCGAGCACTGCCGGACCTCAACCGCGACTTCCAGATCGCAGTGGGCACTGCCGGACCTCAACCGCGACTTCCAGATCGCAGTGGGCACTGCCGGACCTCAACGGGAAGAATGTCAGAAAAGATGTCAGATAGAATGTCAGAAGATATGCCAGATAGAATGCCAGAAAGAATGTCAGAAAGAATGTCAGAAGATATGTCAGAATATATGCCAGAAAGAATGTCAGAAGATATGCCAGATAGAATGTCAGAATATATGCCAGATAAAATGCCATGAGATATGCCAGATAGAATGCCAGAGGATATGCCAGATAGAATGCCAGAAGATATACCAGATAGAATGCCAGAAGATATACCAGATAGAATGCCAGAAGATATGCCAGATAGAATTGCAGATAGAATGCCAGATAGAATGCCAGAAGATATGTCAGAATATATGCCAGAAGATATGCCAGATAGAATGCCAGATAGAATGCCAGAAGATATATATGTCAGATAGAATGCCAGAAGATTTGCCAGAAGATATGCCAGAACATATGCCAGAAGATATGCCAGATAGAATGCCAAATAGAATGTCAGAAGATATGTCAGATAGAATGCCAGAAGATTTGCCAGTAAGAAAATGTATAAATGTCATGGTGGGGATCACACGAAGTAAAGTAATTTGAAAAACACGTAAATACCAGCGTTTTTTGCGTTCACCAAGACAAAAAATCGGTTCAAAAAGTGCAAACAATGCTGTAATTTACAGTGGTTTAGCACCGTCACAGCCAAAAAAACTGCGTAAATACCAGCGTTTCGGCGTCCAAAAGTGGCCAAAACACGCCGGCTCCACGGTCCCAGAGCGACTAGAGCTCTATGGTGAAGGGCGCCCCAAGCCGCCGACCCTTCGACCCCTGGCCCCGAAAAACACCAAAAATCCTTCACTCTGCTGGGGGAAGCTTTTTGGACGGAATCCGGGTCGCTCATAAGCGTCTCCAAGAGCATTCCCCCCCCGTTTTGAGGGTACCTAAAATCGGAAAAAAGTGCCCTTTTGACACATTTTTCGGACGATTTTTGGCTTTTCGAAAGTAACAAAATGCTGTAAATTACAGCACTTTTGCGTTTTAACGTTTTTTGCGGGAGCAATGCAAAAACGCAGAAAAAGCTGTAAATACCACTACTTTTTAGACCCGAGATGCAGAAAACACTGCAAATACCAATGTTTTTGAAAGCAAAGCAAAAAAAAAAAAACACTATAAATTACGGCATTTTTGGTGGGTTGATCGCAAAAAATGTGGTATTTATACGGTTTTTGCAATTTCAAGAAAACGTGGAAGGCACGAAACACTGTAAATAGCTCCAGGTAGCTCCAGTGGTGCTACCTTGAGTTTAGCTTTCCGAAGTAAAGGGGAGGCTGGCCAGCCCAGTTACCTGATTATTCAGGATTGCTGTTCATTTCAGGACTCTCCCCCCCCTCCGCCCCCTCCGCGAACCCTAAGAGCAGACCCAGAACACTGTAATCTACAGTGTTTTTGTACCTTTGGCATGGACAAAGTACTTCTTGCAACATGCTGAAAACTGCGTAAATACTAGTGTTTTGCTAGGCACTGGCCCAAAAAACATTGTAAATACCGTGATTTTTGTTACCAGAGGAAAAAAATCGTAAATACCGTGGTTTTGGGTTTTGGAGGCGCAAAACAAAATAAGTATTTACAGTGCTTTTTGCTCCGAGAGCTTCAAAAACGTGAAAGCACAACCTATTTGACGATTTTCGGCCACTACTGGACTGAGAAAAAAGCTGCACGGGTAACAGCGGCAACAACAACATCAACAACCACCACCACCACCACCACCACAACAACAACAACAACCACAACCACAACCACAACCACAACCAACAACCAACAACCAACAACACACAACACACAGCAAACAACAAACACAACAAACACAACAAACACAACAAACACAACAAACACAACAAACACAACAAACACAACAAACAAAACAAACAGAACAAACAGAACAAACAGAACAAACAGAACAAACACAACAAACACAACAAACACAACAAACACAACAAACAGAACAAACAGAACAAACACAACAAACACAACAAACACAACAAACACAACAAACAACAAACACAACAAACACGACAAACACAACAAATACAACAAACACAACCACAACAACAACACCAACAACAGCAACAGCAACAACAACAACGACAAAGACAACAATGATAACCACGACAACCACAACAACCACGACAACCACAACAACAAGGACAGCAAGAACAACAAGAACAACAAACGCAACAAGAGCAACAAGAACAACAAAAACAACAAGAACAACAAGAACAACAAGAACAACAAGAACAACAAAAACAACAAAAACAACAAAAACAACAAAAACAACAAACAACAGTAACGGCAACAGTAACAGCAACGGCAACAGCAACAACAACAACAACACCAGCAGCAACAACAACAACAAAAACATCGAAATTTATGATCAAAGTGTTGCCCGCCCAGACACCTTTACACACAGAGGTTTTTACGCAAAAAAGGCAGCATTTACACACAGATGCTTTGTACAAAGATGCTTTTGCACACATAAATAAAGGCACATAGGCGTTTTTACGCACAGAACCTTCTCCACAGAGTAACCTTTGTACAGAACAGTTTTTACACATGTTTAGTCTACGCAAAAACAAATTGACACAGAGAAACTTGTACACACGGACTGCACACAAAAGTTTTACAGACCGACTTTTTTGCACGCAGAAACTTTGCCCAGAGCAGTTTTTACACAGCGGATTTTTTATTTTGCACAGAAACCTTTACGCCAAAAAAAAATATGCATAGCATTTTTTACAGACAGACGGTTTTTACACACAGAAAATTTTCTGCACGGAAGTCGCTTTACGCACAGAAGGTTTTACACACAGCATTTTTTGAATACAGACGCTTTTACACACAGATGTCTTTGCACAGGCACCAATTGCACACAGAAACTTGTGCACATAGCACGCGTTTACACACAGCCAACTTTTACACGGAGAGGTTTTGTTTCCCCTTCTTGCTCACCTACGTTTCGTGTTCCCCCTCAAGTGTATTTTTTGATCCCTCATTCGTATGCACATTAATATGCATATATGTATATTAATTTATATTAAATTGTATTGTATTATAATATATTATATTATATTGTTTGGTATTATATATTTTTATATTTCTTGTATTTTCTTTTTTTTAACCAACTTAAATTTATTATATGATTTGATATGATATGATATGAATATTATATATATATATTGTTATATGATATGATATGATTTGATATTATATGATGTTATTATTTATTTTATTACAGTATAATATATTATTATATTTTTCGTATTGTATTTATATTATTATATTTTTTAGATTGTATTATATCATGTCTAGTTACAATTTATCGTTTTAACATTCTAACTTATTTTATGATATTTTATTATATGATATTATATCATATTTTATTATAAATAATTGTATTATATTTTAATTTGGTAAATTGTATTGCATTATATTATATTGTATTTTTTTTGACAATTTATTATATTATATTAGATTATATGATTTGATATTGAATTCTATTATATTTTAATCTAGTTTATTACATTATAATTTATTATATTACAGTATACATTATGTAATTTAATATTGTTGTCTATTATTTTATTATATTATATTATATTATTCTATATTATATATGATATGATATGATATAATATTATATAATATTATATTATATAATGTTATATTGTAATATATTATATTATATAATATTATATTATATAATATTATATTATATAATATTATATTATATAATATTATATTATATAATATTATATTATATTATATTTTTTTTTACAACATAGTTTATTATATAACATTAAATTACATTATATTAGATTAAGTTATATTATATGATATTTTTTGTTCAAAATATGTTGAATTCTATTAAACTAAATTATATTGAAATATACTGTATTATATACATACATACACCGTGAACTCCAGGCACCGAAGCTGCTGAGCCATTCCACGATGTCGGTCATTCGGAGTTTGCCTTGGAACAGCGCCTTGGCCGCCTTGTTGCAACTTTGACTTCAATGATTCCGAATGATTCCGATGGATACTGATAACATCTGACATGGCACAAGTCTGAGGCTAAATTTCCTTGGTTGTGGTTGTCACAAATTTGTCAATTATTCTAAGATATTCTAAGCAATTTAAGAAATATATCGAAATATGAGGGATGCTTTTGAAGCGTTTTTGTAAGATCTTGTAACCTGATTGCGGTCGCGGAGAGGGTGGTAACAGTCCAGCCAGGATTCAGAAGCGTGCAGTCGGTATCCTTGAGAACGTTCAAGTCAAGGGAGCCATTGCGATTGAAAAGGACACAGTGTCTGAGCATGCAATGGCTCTGAGATGCTCTGAGCATCTCCAGACAGTTGGACCGCATTGTAACCCACAATAGCTGATAAAATCTGATAAGCCACAAGCAAGGTATTGTAGAGGAAATTTTGCAAACCGCAACCTTACTGCCACCAATGTGTGTGTGTGTGTTTGTCTACGGGAATAGTTTTTTGCGTGACCAACAGTGTTCCACTCGCGGAGGTCATGAGTCGCATCTTCACAAAGGAGGACCCATACAATGTCCGAGCCGTAACAATTTTCTTTGCATGGTATGCAACAGACTGCAATGTACTTTAAACAAGGCATATGCGCAAAGGTGTGCAGGCACATGCAGGCACTGGTTGAACATAATCTGAGAGTCATCTCTTCACATCTCTTCACATTTCTTCTTCCTTTCAAATGTTTTTTCCTCTCACATGTTTTGTATAAATTTGCAACTGCCACGCTCGCACAGGTTCACAAGGTCCTTGGCTTCACCGTCCTGTCCATGTACCTGTACAGAATCTTCGTGTGGTGCTGCAGGGTTCTCAGATTTCAAACCAATCGCCGTCACATGCGGTTGGAATCAGTATCCGTGATTATTCGTGATATTCCGTTGCCATGCAAGCTATTCGCAAGCTATTCAACTATACCTGAAACCTACTAAAACACATTAAAGATCAATAGAGAAATATAAACAAGGACTGTGGTGTTCCAGTGTTGCCGGGCTTCATCTTGATTGTGGGGCCTGCATGGGCCTGCTGAAAGGCCAGTTAGCTCCTCCAAACGCTGACTACGCCGGCTTCAAGCCTGATCTGTGGGCACTGGAGCCCTGGCTGCGCTTGGCATTACGTTGCCATGTATGGTGGAAGACGGTGGACGTACTCAGTGAAGCTGCTCTCAGTCACCTTCAACGATGCGACGCCAACATGGTTTGAATTCGTGATATTTCCTCTTGATTTTCCTGGCTCTAGAGTCACTTCTGCGCTTTCATCTCCGGGCGATCTTTCCAATTTTGGTTATTCAAGTATCTTCACGGGCCACAATGCATTAGCCTGCTCACAAAAGGCACACGATTTACAACACCTTGCTGTATGCAATCAATGTATATTCTATATTTGTATGTATGTGTGTATATTTATTTATTTCCTTATTTATTATGGACACGGTGTAGGGAAAAGCCTCCGGAAGCCATGGCAAAAAACAACTTTATTTATTTATCCATCTATAATATATATATATATATTTATTCATTCATTTGTTTATGCATGCCCATAAACAAATTCATAGATTGAAATAGATTGAACTATATTGAAATTAAGTAGCCAATGGAAAATGAGCGGTGATTGTTGAATATGTTTGATGCCTCTTACATCTGAATATTCTCTCACTGGATTTCACAAGTGCTCTCCTATGCTCTCCTTCTGCTCAGGCCAGCATTTTCATCGTGGAGGGGCTGCAGGTTTCCTCCTTTATCTTCACAGTGCCGCAAAACCGCCCGCTGTCCGGGCCAATGATTTGGCAGGAGTGGTGCCTTGACTGCCATGTACCAAGCGTTGCCAAGTGTTGCCAAGTGTTGCCAAATGTTGCTGGGAAAGCGCGCTTCTAGGAGAAACATGGAGAAACATGGAGAAAACATGGAGAAAACATGGAGAAAACATGGAGAAAACATGGAGAAACATGTCTGTTTCTCTTTCCCCATCTTTTCCCTATCAGCAGTCAACCAGCTAAGCCACTCCGTGCATGGCTGTGCTTTGTTGGGTGTCGGTACACCACGTTTCAATGCAGCCCTTCTTTGGATACTACTATACCCTGTGGCTCAAAGTTTGCCTTTCTTGACCAGAGGATTTGCATCGCAGCTTGGCAATGCGTATGCTGCCGTTGAGGCCCCCATGGCTGACAAGCCAGCAGCTTCCTCGCAGGGAAAATCACATAGCCCAGCGCTGAAAGTTCTACCACCGTGCCCACCAGTCACCGCCACGTTGAACGATGTGGATGCGTCCGATTGGGCCGGCTGGATCTTGAACCAGGACGCTGTGAGACCACCACAGCGAGAGAATCAAGCTGAGCGACGGCGAAAGTTGGTCCATGCTGCTATGGAGCGCAGCCAGCTGCAAGGCCGCTTAGCTGATGTGGCGGACAAACTGCATGGCCAGGCGCTAGACTTTGCGGAGAGCTGTGTCATGAGTTTGGCACTGTGGCTCCGGTTTGGGAATGCTGACTTTGCGGAGAATTTCGGTTGGGTTCAGCGGACAGACTATGCTGCCATGGTAGCCTTGCCACATCGAGCAGTTGACGCTGCAGTACATCTCTGGCGCCGCGGTATGCATGCCACTGGCGCCAGCACTGCCAGACAGCGCAGTGTCCGTCAAAGTGAGATACGAGCTTGGGACCTGGGGAGAGCACCGGCAGATTTGGAACAGTTGCATGAGGCAGCCGTTAAACGGGAACGCCTCACGTCCGCTGAGAACACGAAGGCTTTGATGAAGTACCGTGCCAGTAGAGTCAATCAGCCTGGGGAAATTCTGGTCCGACAGGCATACGAAAAGCTTATTTTAGGTCAACAGCATTCCTTATGGGACCTTTGGCGCAAGCGCGCTTTTGTGGTGCAAGCAGGGTTGTCAGGTGGTGGTTTCCGACCACTGCGTGAAGCTTTGCGGGTGGTTCGTGGCTACTGCGGTCCTGACATGGACAATGAACATGAAGCATGGGCTTTGGCAGTAGACCTTGTAACCATCACACCATTCACACAAAGCTCAGGCCCAGTGTGGCAGGTGGGGGACTACGCTGCGTTTCTGCGAGAGAGACAACTCAAGCGTTGCTCCCCTCGAGCAGTGCAGCTGTCTAAGACAACAGGCACGCTCAGACCAAAAGGAAGACCACCAAGCAATGTTCCTGGTGCCCCAAAACCGGACCTCACTGGCTTAATTTAATGCTTTGGTGCATAGTCACAGTCAAGTCAGTGCCGAAGAACTCCTTACATTTTTGGTGCTGAGTCAACAGCATGTACTTATCGAATCTTTGTGATTGCGTTGGCATCTTGGCCACGACGATCCTGTAGTGATAGTGCTGGGTCAATCCTCGCACTGTTTCACCTTGAACCGTGCCTTGAGCAGGGAACAAAATTGGATCACAGAGAGATGCAGGGTAGGCCGAACAGATTTGAACAGATCTGAACAGATCTGAACAGATGTAACATAGCCTGACTGAATCTTGCCCTTGAGGTTTTGATTATTTTGATTCGGAAATTATGTTCAAGTCCACAGAGCTACGTTGATCACATCCTAGGCGAGCCCACAACCTGATTTTTGTCAGTCGGTTGACCATCTGCTTCCTTGGCGCTTGGATGGTGAATCGCTACAACGGCATGATGGGGTGGGGATCATGGACGCAGATGACAGTCAACCAGCTTCTTGGATGCAGTTGCTGTACTGTAGTCATCAGTAGCTGCTGCAAATGATTTTTACGGCGAAGTTTTGCCCAATGAAAAGATCACAAGGCAGAACACATCACATAAAATCATAGGGAGCGGCTTTGCCGCTTTGCCCTGAATATTTTGAGTTCATTGGTTGATGAGATGAATAGGATTGAATAGGTGCCATTGAAATCCATAGAACACTTCGCAGACTCTGATGTCCTGAGGCTGTCCGTTTTTGCCCAGATGCGATTGGCAGATTTGGCCACCGCTTGGCTTCGTGACGACACCCACGAGACTTTGGTGAGCACCATGCCCTATTGGGAGCACTGCCCGTGTCGTGGACGCACCAAGATTTTAGCAATTTGCATCAATTTGCTGTATTATGATCCTCCTGGGAATTTTCCTTAAAAAGTTCAGGACATGATGTCCTTAAAAAACTGTATTTTTTAAGGGACATACCTGGCCGGCAAAAAAAAACAGTTCTATTTTTTAAGGAAATCCTGTTGTTTGACGGTCTCCTATTCTTTAAGAGGCCTTCCTTGGAAGATTCTAGGAACTGCACCATATATATATTCATATATCATCATACACATCCACATATCTCTTTAACATGTACATGAATGTACATGATATGTATCCATAAAATCTTAAAAATATTCAGAACATTTCATGCTTGACTTCAACTCGGGTATCCAATTCTTTAAAGGGGCACCCCTTGGTGTGTTTGACGGTCTCCAATTTTTTAACGGGACATACCTGGCTACTGTGTTGCAATCTTGGTTCATTGGGGTTAGATTCTTTAAGGCTGAAATTTGCCCTGGTTCGCATTCTTTAAGAGGCTACCAGTGGTCCCTTAAAGATTCAGGGGTCAGGGTCGGAGGCCGAATTGCAAGGGGGATGTATTATGATTGTTTATGTTTATTATATATATATATATATATTATTATTATTATATTATTATTGTTGTTGTTATTATTATTATTATTAGTATTATATATATATATTATTATTATATTTTTATTATTTATAAATATATATATATACATTATTTTGCTGTATTGGTTGTGGCATGTTGTAGCCCAGCCTCAGGTAGCTTCTAGATTCTAGATGCTTTAGCTTCGACCTGCAGGAAATGGGTGGAGTCCATGTTCCGCACCTGGTACTCCATGTCTCAGATCTACACGACAATTGTCATCATCATTGCAGGTCCAGGGATGGACTTGTATTTCGTTCCAGCCTCATTTGCATCTGGCGTACTTGGCATACTCATGTGGAGTTTCAGCGAAATGCAGTTGGCACAAGATTGTGTATGTTTGCATTTTGGAACTCCAGAGGTGATGATTCTGCCGTACCAGCTGTATTCGGTGTTGATGACCTTTGTCCGGAAAGGCCGGAGAATCGGAACTTTGCCCAGACAAATAGACAAGACCTGAGATACCGTCAAACTATACAATTGCAACACATTGCAACATCTACCGACACAGCACTGTCAACCGATCATGCGAGGCGTCATCTCCTCGCGGACTTGTCATGTGACATACTTCTGGAGCCTGTGGCAAAGTTGGGTCTGTGGCTTCATGATGCAGAGCTTTCGTGTCTTCGTGCAAGTCCAGGCCGGCTGGACAGATGACTTTCTCCAAGCAAGGCATGAGCAGATTGAAATATCGAAGTAAAGCGATGTCAAGCCTTCATAAGCCTTCAAACCAGGCCAGATTGAAGTACCAAGACAAGAGCATGCTCCTACCATGGCTATGCATGACCAAGCTCTGTGTCTGTGTTTCTGAGGCGTTTTCTATCTTTTGCTATTGCACTCGAGCCTTGGAAGCAGTTCTGCCACGATCCTTTGGTCCTTTGGTCCATTCCAGTTGGAATTCAAAGTCAGCGATGCTTCGGAATATTTGGAGGGGGAGTGGGAGACTTGCAGGCAGTGCCTGCATGTGCCTTTTGAGGAGTCTATGGCTTGAACAAGTACGTCCTATGGATCGGGGCATGCACTAGTGTCGCTTCTATAAAATTTAGTGTTTCATCCAGAATGCCTTGTGCTCACCCTTCTTCAAGTATTTGTGCGGATATTTGCAAACTCAAGTTTATTGAATTGCTACGACCATGGCCAAACTCAGTTGCAACTGGTGATGATCAAAAATTGGCCAATCCGTGACTCAGCTGTGAAGCTTCTGCCAGAATGTGAGACGTTTGACCTGTTTTCCACGCGCAGAGGAAAGCGCCACGATCATACATTCTCTTGACAGTTGCAAGAAAATAACATAAAATAACCAATACTCGTAGCAAGCTTGCTGAAACTGGCGAAAGCTGCATCTGAGATTCAGAACAAGATGTGCTTGAGTTCCCGATGTTTACGGTCACCATCCTGATGTGGGCAATCCTGGGAGCTGGTCTCAAGTTCTTCTCTTCCGTGCCTCTCTTCGATTCAAGACATGCTCGATATGTTGAGGCACGCTGCCCATGGGAACAATCATGAACAATCAGCAACCAACCCTGACCTACTGGCTGGACAAAAAACGGTTTTTGGGGAGGTTAAAGTGGAGTGTGTCTCAAAGGCTATTTCATGAGTAGGTCGTAGTAGGTCAGGAGTTTCGGGAGATTGCGTTTCAGGAATTGCGCCAAGACATGCCAAAACAGGTTTTTGATGGTTTTTGTGTTTTGTTTTTGTGGGTGTTTGAACATGGGCCACTGTTGAACACAGTACATGCATGGTCCGGGGCATGATGTGGCTTGCGACAAGAGTGTTTCTTGCCTTAGCAGTGCGCCGAAAAGCGATCGTCGAAAGAAAGGATGTGTTTTTGTCAAGCCTGAGTTGAGCAGCTGTGAAACCATGTGAAACCGACCAATCAAAAGATATCAATCAGTCAAGCCTTCATCCAGTCGATCAACCAATCAGAAAACCCATCAGCCAATCACCAATTCACCAATCATTCAACCAGTCACTACTATTACTATATATATATAATATTTTTTTAAAAAAAAAAACATTTGCAAGCCAACCATTCAACTAACACGCACCAAACATTGATGCATCCAATCAACTAACCGATCAGTCAACCAACCAAGCAGCCCATTCCGGTAGTGAATCGCCTGTCAACAATCATCGAATCAATAAACCGCTTTGATCATGAACCTTTGGGTCTCACATACACAGCCATACGCACGCACATGCACACCGACTCTTCGAATAGGCTCTCCCTTCCCATCTCTTTGAAGCTTCCATCTTCTGGGACTTCTTGGATTTTCACACAAATTTCCACCTCTTCATGATACCGGGCTTGGTGCAGGCACGGCCTAAGAGAGTGATCCTGAGAAGCAAGACCAAAGTCAGCACCAACCTGTACCACCTGAAATTCGACTTCCCATGGTGGCTTGCATGACATTCAGCTTGCCAGATCTTGCCAGACTGGAATGAACGGCAGGGCAAAATCGTCAAGGGTTGCATGGGTTGATTACATTGATCATGGGTTGATCAAGCGAACTGATTGAAACTTGGGAACAGCATGGGACCCACGGCAAATATGGCATAGCAAGTCACGTGGAGTCACGTGGCCATAGCGGGCATAGCATGGCGTATGGCATTGCAATGCATTGCACAGCATTGCGTGGCATAGCTGCATCAGTGAGGTTCTTCCGGTGGCAAGGCTACAGCAGCGGCTTGCAGCCAGGTCAACACGTCAAAATCCTGTGCGGGAATGCGTCCCAGGCAGCTCTACGCGGACACCTTTATATATATCTTTATATAGACGTAAGAATTGCAAAGTGGCATGTTGATATATATATATATATTATAATAATAGTAATAATAAGATTAAAATAAGAATAAAATTGATAGTAATATTGATAATGATATTATAATATTGAGATATAGGCACATAGATGTTGGAGTTAATGACGAACGCTCCGTGCCCTAACATGGTTGCGTGTTTCATGCGTTTTCATTTGTCATTTGTCGCATTCTCGGGACGAGACCAAGACCACCAGGGCAGAAGCACCTGGAATGGCCATGCCAATTTGGAAGTCTCGCGGGATTACCTCAGCCGATCCTACACGTCGCTTGGTGGCTTTCGCACAGCATGGCACAGCTAAAAACATGGCAGGTAGATGCAACCGGTGTATATGGATGTATACGGATGTATGCGAACCGCTGCCTTGAGGCCGATCAATTCCTCAAAGGATTCTACGGTCGACTTCATTGCAACTTGGACTGCACAATCTATGTAGATGTAGATGTTATAGGATGTTATCATATGTTATCCAATATTCCAGTTGCGTTACATGTGCTACTATCGGTATGTTGTCTGTCATTGGAATCACATACATTTAAACACAATTAGACACAGGTATACCACTGTAACGTAATGCCAATCTACCTATGTCATCCTCTGTCATTATGTTACATTGTATGTTACATTGTATGTTACATTGTATGTTACACGCGTGCTTGGTTTTGTGCCTGGTTGGCCTGGCAACGTGACCTGTTAGCGGTGGGCAGGTGAAACTTTATCCTGAAGATGCTCCAGGAGGCTTTGCAGATGGCGGCAGAGGAAGCACGAAGCTATGCCTGGAGGTTAAAGAAGGATGAATCGCTGCTGTGTCGCTTGCAGGGAAGTACATACAGTACACAGACAGTACACTATAGTATACTATAGTGCACTAGCACTACACTGGCAATGTCGCAGGAGAAGAAGTTTGGCTATCTGGACCTCACGGCAGCAAGGTCTATCGTGGCAATGGAAACTTTGTGGTTGATGGGAAACTGATCAAGGCTTCCACCATTTGTGTTGCTTGGCTTGCACTCAGCGGGGGATATCCATTTTTACTTTAATTATCTTTAATTACAGTACTGTATCATTAAGCAATTGAAGTAATAACTGAAGGTTCTTTGTTGCTTTTGGATGCTCTTGGTTATTTTTGGTCACCTTGTTTTGGACTTGTTTGGTATTCTTGTCTTGAGCTTGTTTGTTGCACTGTTTAAGGCTCTGGCAGGTGGATCCGGCATCACGCCGGTCCTCTCATTGCTTCGCCAGTGCCGCGAAGAATGCCGATCAAGCTTTGCAAAGCCGAATGCCAAACACGATCTGATCAAGGAATTCTCGATCATCCATGCCATGCGCAGCATGGACGAAAGGCCACTTTCCTATGAGCTAGATTACAGAGGGCCAGATGGACGGTCGCGCCCAGTGATAGACAGGGAGAGGGAAGATAGAAGTGATAGAAGTGGTATTCCCAAATGTTCATAAAGTTTAAAGCCACATGATTGGTTGGCCCGCTCAGGCTGGAGACCACCTGGTACAATCCGTTGGCGGAGACGGGCCTAGCACCACATTGCACAGTCACACACCTGGCGACAGGTCAGAAGGAACTAACGTTGAAAAGGTCAATGTCACACCGAGAAGGCAAGGAATCGCCTCTCAATGTTTCTCATTTCTCAGATCGGGGGATATCTCAGATTATCTCAGGATCCAGGGCATTCCAGGGCAATCAAATATGTTAAACAACTTTGAGGGATTCGGCGTTTGGTTATCGTTTGTCCCTTTGTTGGTGCAGGGATGGCATACAACTATGGCAAGCTAACAAAAGATGTCATTGCCGAGATTTTCCCTCCAGCGGCAGACCCTCCGTTTCGCAATCAGAGTTTGCTGCTAGCCCAGTTTGAAAGACTTGACCTTGAAATATCTTGAAATGTCGTGCTTTGCTGAGGAAGACTTGGTGATCATTTTGTGCGGTCCGAAGGGGTTTGTGGATGACGTGTGTCAACCCCTCCTGCGAGAGCTGAAGTACAGCAACGTCCTGACAATGTGGTGAGTGATCATTGCATACTGAGTGCCATTCGGCCTGTTCGGAGGCCACAAAAGAGCGCAGTCATGCTACTGTGCCCTATTTCATGGTTGCCCTTATTGACCGACCCATCCCACTCAGCTGGGAAAGAATGGTGTGACGGTCGCCATGTCTTTTGCGCCCCTGTGGGGCCCACTCACCCAGCTTTCTCCCCTTTTCTGCCTGGAGATGATGAGAGGCATCCGATTCAAAAGTGCCGCAGTGCATGTTCTGCGTAGACTCATTCATTCCAAAACTCCGTGATCGATGCTCACATCATGGCACATCAGATTTCATTATAGTGGACTGACATGTGTGGGAGTACAATGACACAGTGAGGCTCTGCTTGGAGTGATTGGTCGAGAGACATAGGCTTCCATCAGTCAATTTGGGATTCGCTCTCAGGATCTCTGTTCATGTGTTTCTCGTTCAGGAACCGCAGTATATACTCATGCTTTCCCAATCCCATGCGCCCAAAGAATGTCACTCAGGCCGCAAGACTTATCCAGTATTTTGTGAGCAATGGCTAAGTTGTCTTCTGCCTGACCCTCATCACCGAAATAGCCCAGCAGAGTGCGAGCAACGAAAGTCCAGCCACGGCATCATACCACATCACTGCTTAGGTCGATCAAACTCTACTAGCTGCCGTTGGTCATCAGGCAGCGCCTCACCACTGTTCGTCTTGCGGAACCGATGATATCAACGGCCCAGGTGATCCAAAGAATGCACGAGCACAGCAGGATCTTCAGTTTGGCTTCGGTGCTTGAGCGTCCTAGCCAGTCCTAGCCATGCAGCAATCGCACATGGCACAGTGGTCAAGTTCTCCCTGTGATATTGCTCTGATATGCTCTGATATTGGGTGATTGGATGTGATTGATACATTTGGCACACGATTGAACTTGTGGAACTTGTGGAACTTGCGAGCTCCCCAGGCCCGCGACAACTTGCAAATGTGGCGCAGTCATTTGGTACCACCAGGCACTTGGAGAAGACAGGACCTCAGCTGATGAAATGCAGAGTGAGAAGAAACCGTAGTATACCGTATATAGTTAGTTTCTGTTTGAGTTCTAGGTGCAAGTGAAGTTAAATCAACTGTGAGCATGGCTTGAGTGTCAAAAATGCAGTCCCACACCTCAATGACATCACATCCAATCTCAAATTCCTCAGGTCATGCTTGGCGGCCATGGCACCACTTCTGCAGAATCAGTTGAGGGAGTTGCAGCCGCTCGGATCCCAGATCGAAAAAGATGTCCGACTGCCCCATGAATCTCCAATTAGACGCAACTGCAACGGAAGATTGAACATGCTCGAACAATCTTGAACATGTCTAGCATGAACAGGTTCCCATTGACTCTATGATGCAGTAGATGGACAAAATATTCAAACACTGCAAAGTACTTCATGGTGACCCCCCAAATCTTAATGTTTCATGGTGCGTGCTACCAAGTGCGGTGCTATAGGGGTTTGATTTCTTTCGTCGATTGGGGCCAACGCACCTCAGTTGACATTAACATTGAACTTTGGGGGCAGGGGTTTCGTTTATCTATGTTTATCTAAATTTCTTATGCAGAAGCATGTCCATCATATATCCTGAAACCTGTCAGCAAATGGATGCCACACTCTCGAGCAGCATGAGCAGCATGCTGTTGGAAAGACGCATAGCCAATGGCTGGAATTTCATTTTGATCATCCTGAGCCTCCTGAGCGTGCCAGTTTCAGGTTCGAACTGCAGAACACATTATGGGAGCAGAACTCAAAAGATTGATCAATGGATATCAATGGATTATATCGGATTATATCAGGATCATGATTCAATATGATTCAATGATGCATCATGATGGGCCACGATGGATCATTTGCATTCATTTGCGACATTGTGGATCGTTCCCTTGCGGCAAAGGCCTGGGCCAGACTTCAGCTGAGAAAGGAGATGCTGTTTCAGGCGCCTGGTCTTGCGTTTGTTGGCAAATGGAATTTGGGCGGACCTTCCTGTGGATGAAAACACCTGGTCCCTCATAGATCGCACCATTTGCATCCATTTGCACCATGCTGCTGCATATTGCTGCATGCACCATGTTGCACTCTCTTGGGCCCTGTGCAAGCACAAGGCCACTTGCGACTGTGCGAGAGAAACTGCGCTTCTACCCTAGCAGCATGCCTTACAGTATGACAATGTATGACATTCTCCGGCCAGACAACCCTGGCTGAAACACCGGTCTGCCACCCTACTCCTTGAGTTTTCCGAGGCTTGATTTTGCACCGAAGAATCTGGCAGAGCTCTTAGCAAAATCAAATCCCCTCGGCAAAGACCTCCCCCTGGACGCTCAAGACATGGGGTGATACTCGTTCTCGTCCATGTTGAGCTTTGTTGAACCCCTTCGAGTTGGCATGTTTCGAATCGAAGGCTGGCATGGCATGAAGAGCTGCTGCTTTGAAGGCACACCTTGAAATGCCCACAGCTTCTGAAAGATCTGACGTTGTGCAAGTATTCCAGATCAGCGATCTCCCATTGCTGGAAGCGATGTCTGCAGCGGCGCTTACGAAGATACAAAGGCCTTCTGTCAGATTGGGGCCGGAAATTGCAGGCTGCAATGCTACGCAAATTGATGACACAAATCCTGTGAGTTATCAAGTCGCAGGTTCGATGCGCGGAGTTTGGCCAGTGGGAGTCCCAGAGGACAGAGCCCAGAGCAAAGCCAAACATGACACACGATTTTCAAACATAGACGCGTGTTGAGGCTGCAAGAAATGGGAGCTTCCCAGTCGATTACCCAAGCTCCACAGTGTATCAAGGCTTTGCTTGGAGCACTGCTGAGATTCAGTTCGTGGATATTGCCGTGTTCAAGGCGGGAATTAATCTTAGGGGCCACAACACCTTTTGGACCAGTGGGCCAGCTCTGTGTGAGTGCGTGCAGCCTGGTGTTGCATATGGTTTCTTAAAGTTTCTTATTGTTTCTTAAGTTTCTTATTGTGTTTGTCTTGGGCATGCCGGCAGCCTGGCAGGCGGTTGGCAGCAAGGTCCCAGCGTACAGAAACGAGTTCAACAGTCAGGAGTCAAGCAGAGTTTTTCTTCCGCTCTGCCTTTGAATCCTTTCAAGATGTTCAAGTCTACAGACGTGGATTTCAAGTGACTGCCTTGACACTGTTTCTGGCGTTTGTCAGACTGGCAGGACTTGTCCAACATCACGCAGACATTTGCAGCTGTAAGAGTCAGAGAGGAGGCTGTAATGAAAGCCGGGAACTGAGGATGCGATCTTTTGAGTACGTTTGAGTTGGTTTGACTAGTTTCCCCCAAGCCATGAAAAAAACGCGGCCCAAGGTGCTTTCAGATGCTTCCATTGCGAAGGCAACGTTCGCGTTGTGCATGTGTCACGTGGACTCCATCGTGTTTACAGACTCTCTCTCTTCACACAAGTATCCGTATACGCCGGAGTTTATGACACATGATGACACTCTGCGTATGTTCAGTGTTGGTCACGTGTTGCAGATAGACCAGTTCAAGCCCACAGAGTTGGCCTCCACTGCGTGAGGGTGCGCTCCCGCCAGAAATCAGAGCGACCAGAGACATCCAGAGACCGGCAGCACCTGCAGCTCTGAGGTTTGGGAAGCTGTGCATTTTGGATGAACCCCTTATGGCCACTACCCAAGTCACCGGACCTGAATGACCTGCTTCTGCCAAATTTCCTCTTTGACTGTTTCATGGGTGTTCCTCTTTGCCGGATTGCCAGAATGCGACTGCGTGTGACTGTGACTGCATGCTGCAAAGCAACCCAAGCCTCACACACTCCAAGTGATCGTTCCAAGGCAAACATTGCCAGCAAGGCGGTAGCAAAGATGTCAGGCCGATGACCTGTAGACATGGACAAGTAGATAGCATTGGCAGACAGATCCCCCAAAAAGACGGCAAGATCAGAGTATAGCGATGGAGGGGGAGGGAAGGAGGGAGGGAGGGAGGGAGGGAGAACATGAGAGCAACATGGCAACATGCAACACTTTTCAGCAGTATCGATTGGAAGATCTTAAAAGATCTTAAGAGGAAGCGGTCATGAGAAGGAACAGGCCCGAGCAGGCGTACCAACAGCTTGCAATCAGGCTTCAACGACCAGGCCATGTCCAACACCGCGGCAACCTCGGCAGTACTCGAGCGGAACACTTCTATCGAATTCTATCGATATTTCAATATATTTCATCATTGTGTCATTGTTTGATCCTTCTTGGAAGGCATCAGTTATCATTAGTTTTGGTGGCGCTCCATTCCTTACGATAACTTACGATCCTCGAGGTTTGGGCATTCGTGACTCTCAGCTCACCATTTGATGCACTGATGGACAAAGCTGCAGCGGAAGCGCTGCTTCGGGCCTTGGGCCCAGGAAATCCAAAGTCAACAAAAGACCAATGAAAATCAATGAAGACCCTCAGCAGCGCGCAATGATGGACACTGATGGAAGCTGCAGGGATTCAAAATGATTCAAACTTTTAGGAGACCTTTGAACAGCCAGTGCAGTATGCTTTCAAAGCTCATGCGCGGATGAGGCTCACGCGTTGGATTCACAGAACTTGTCAATGATTGCTGCAGCCTCAGTGTGATGCATGTGGCAATGCAAGTCCTGCAGATCAACGGCAGTCCAGGCATGAGACTTCGCGGAAGTGAAAAAGAGTCGCGTTGGACTCAAATGGATTAAATTCGAATTAGCCCAAACAAGTCGCCAACAAAGTGGCAAGTCGCTGAAGGGCTATGAAGGGCTCGATGCACAACATGATCTGGTCATGTGACGCATTGTGCCGTATTGCAACGCTGTGTGCAGAAGCTGTGAGGTGAACCCCTCTTTGTGGCCATCTCGCTCAGAGCTGTGGTTCTTCTCAAGCTGGGCTCTCAAGATCATCCATCGTCCAGGTATGCCCAGGTAATGCTACAGTAGGTAATGCCAGATAGCACTAGCCGCCAGGTAGCCAGGTTCTTAGATAGATATGACTGGTCTATCAAAGCGCTCCAGCGTTGACAATACCAAGGAGTTGTGCAGAAGAGTCGTCAATGCAAGAGGCAGTCCTCTACGTGTTTCCATGTTTTTCCAGCATTATTCTATGAGGATCTATGAGGTTTTATTATGTGTTTGCTATTGTTTGGTACTATTTTTTCCTTTAGTGTTACTGGATGGAGTGACTTTGGTGTGAAAGAGCCTTCAGTCAGTGTTGGCACCTATGGCTGCCTTTGCTGTTTGCAATCTTCATGCTGCTCCAGACCTTGGATTTCGATGCCATGCAGCCATATTTCAGAGCAAATTTTGAAGTCTTGACGCATTTGACGCCCGTCAAGCGATGAGCACGCTGTCCAGCGCAGAGACGCGTTCGATTGCCAAAGAGGCATTCATTTACGGATGGCCGATATGCGAGAACTACAACACGCTCTATGCTTACTCAGTGGATGTTGACAACAAAGACTACAAGGCTCCTTTCAACACAATCAGCAACACTGCTCGTGTATTCACCCCAGACGACAAGGTCATCGTGACGCCGAACTCTGATACACCCTATTCGTTTGCATGGCTCGACTTGCGTGCAGAGCCTGTGGTAATCCAAGTCCCAGTCATTGAAAAGGATCGCTATTTCTCTTTCCAACTCATTGACATGTACACCCACAACTTCGACTATCTGGGGACACGCTGTACAGGAAACCAGGGTGGTGTCTACATGATCAGTGGCCCTGGATGGTTAGGGGGTGGTTACAGTGGTGACGGCAAACCTGCAAAAGTGGACAAAGTCATTGCTTGTGAGACACCCTTCGCCCTGGCAATCGTGCGCACGCAGCTCAAGGGGCCGGAGGATTTGGAGAATGTCAAGGCAATTCAGGCAGGTTACAAAGTAGAGACCTTGAGTGCTTTTCTTGGCAAGCCTGGTCCTGAGCCCAAAGCACTCAACTGGCCTAAATCTGACAAAACGGTGACCATGTCAGTGGCCATGTTTGAGATCCTTGATTTCATGCTGTCAAACCTCCCAGTTCATGATAGCGAAACTCAACTTCGTGATCGCTTCCTGAAAATTGGCATTGGCAGTGGAGGATTTCATCTCTCCAAGATTTCTGAAGAAATGCGAAGCGCTTTGGAGATGGGTATGCAAGATGGCTGGGCAGAGTATGAGAAGGTTATCGAGAAGAGTTTCGCTTTGGGAACAATGTCAAGCGGAGACCTTTTTGGCACACGGAGTTTCTTGAAAAATGACTACATCAAGAGGTTTGCAGGCGCAAAGCTAGGGATTTACGGCAATTCCCGGGAGGAGGCCTTTTACCCCTTGTACAAGCAGCTAGATGGCCAAATCTTGGATGGTGCGAAGGCTTCTTACAAGATGGTGCTGTCAAAAGTGGACCAAGAAATTGCCACAGCATTTTGGTCTCTCACCATGTATGATGGTGTAAGCCAGCTCTTGGTGTCCAACCAACTGAACCGCTACTTGCTGAACAGTGCCATGGTGCCCTCCATGAAGACCTCTGATGGCTCACTTACTCTGTACATATCTGCCGCCTCCCCAGGGAAAGACTTGGAATCTAATTGGCTGCCTGCTCCTGCTGGCCCCTTTTATCTTGTCATGCGGCTTTACCTGCCGAAGGCCGAAGCTTTTCAAGGCTGGCAGCAGCCAAAGTTGCAGCTTGTGCCCAAATAAGATCACAGAAAATCCAACAGCAAGACTCTTTTTGGGGTCTCTCGGGGCCTCTGTGGTGAAAACCAGGTGCTCGTGCAACGCATGTAACGTACCGAGCAAAGACTTGCTGAATCCGTCCGAAACTATTTCCGGCAAGTATAAAGGAATATGATTCTATGATATTCTATGATGGATTGCATAAGAAGCTCATTGTGTGGTCTGCAGGCTTACATGCCTGCGTTGAGCCTTGCCTATGCATTTACTGTGCCAAGACCTTAGGATTCAGACAAACCGCACAAGAATGTCGGAATATGTGAGAATACTTGATCTGGTCTTTGTAAGATTTCACAATCATGTCTTATCTTGTCATTTTGTTTGGGAAGAGCCTCGGCAGATCATTCACTTTTTCAGTAGTGACGGCCACCAAAGACAACGATAAAGGTGGCAAAATGGGCCAGTTTTTGTTGAGCCTGTCAGCTTTTTGAAGGCTCTCTGCGAAGCCATCGGGCGCTGCAGATGTGCCAGCTGCAGCAGCTTGACACCTGGATGGTTGCTGCACATCTTTTACCTGCATTTGAGATAGCAGTGAGTCTTGCCTGTTTGATGTGACTAGGCCCAATGCCTTCAGAGACATGGTGCACGGCTGGATGAGAAGTTCAAGGCAATATCGGATTTCAATCGAAACTAAGGGAAATCACAGGATGAAAAGCTTCAGAGCCTTATGATGTGCATGGATAATGCATGGATTCTTGATCTGGAGCAGTTGCCACCACAAGCAGTCAAGCATCACGAATGCCATGGCAATGCCAATGCATAAAATGTGCGTTTTCGCAGTTCAACTTCGCGCCGGTTCTGGGGCAGCACAGCAGCCAACCAAGAGCATCCAAGAGCATAAAAGCTTGAAACCGTGCAATTCCGCAGAATGTTCATGAGCAGGCCATCACCTGAAGCTGTGAGGCATGACCGAGCCCGCAATTCTGCGCTGGCAGCAAGGTGTTTGCATCGCCCGAGCCCCAGGATAGAGAAATGAATCAAAAAACACAGGGAATTGCCAGATTTGCCAGGTCCGGATCGTAAAGGGCAGACAACTTCTGCAAGATTCTGCAAGGAATGTTATGCTTTCTGCCTTTCATTAAATGTTACGCGAAAGTGACATGATTAGTGTTTGAGTTTCTACATCATTCCACTAGATTCCACTAGAGCAATTTGCATTCGAGGTCTGGAAACCGCCTGGCTGGGAGGTGCCATGACGCTGCCGTTTCATGCCCTTGCAGACACAAACCCGTCACACGGCGCCAGATGTTTCCACAAGTGCAGTGCCGAGTGCTCATGTTTTTGTTGTTGCATTATATATTATATTATAATATTATGTACATGTATTTTTTGCCAGGTCACCGTTTCTGATGGAGAAGACCAGGCGGTGCCAAGTGCTCAGATGAGATCCACAACTCGAGGCAACTCGCTTCACTGCTTCACCCTCGTGAGTCTGAGGTACAGCTCAGGACCACAGTTGCAGGCCTGGATGGTGATGTCAAGCATTGACGGGTGGTGTAGTTCATGGATGAAAACAAATTACCGTCTCACGCATGTTGGATTAAGACAATTTAAAACACATCGTTGTAACATATTGTAACAATCCGATTTTTCAGGGGAGCTCGTTCACCGGCTTCCGTGTTGATCTGCATTGCAATGCTCAAGACATTCACAGTACCAAAGGTTCCCTACTTTCGACTGCAGGATTGGTTGGGCCATAGATTTCCCGACTGCCCCATTGCCAACCGCTTAGCGGACTTGAGCAGAAGGTACAGCCAGAGCTTGGCTCACGGCTTTGTTTTGTTTCTTGCTGATGGTGATTTTGCGTTACGATTTATGTTCTCTGAGGCTAGAGACCCTGTTGCCTCTTACGGCCTTGTGCATCGCTTGGACCGTGAAACGTGGGGGAGCTTGGAGGGAGTCAGCACTGTAGTGGTGACATGCGCATAACTCACTACACATAAATTCTTAAAGGCCTCGATAGCCGCCTAGTTTCAGCAGAGTTGAGACTCGGACTTCACCATTGATATTGTTTGATATTATTGGTCTCATGAGCTAAGGTCAGGTATGGTGATGTGGGCGCCAACATATCAGAGGCCTGATAGTTTGATCAAAAGGGGTAGAGAGTCATGGAACTTCGCAGCCCTGGCAGCTACTATGCTCTTCGCCTGGCGTTTGCAACAGAGCGAGTGCAGAAGGACGCGTAATAGAAATCATACGAGAGAGACAGTCAGGAATCCTGAAGATGGAGCCTTGCCGAGCATGGGAAGTTATTCGAGTCATCCGAGCATCGCCTTTTCTTTGCTTCTACGTCCACAGTGGCGCAGCAGCTGCTCACAGGAGTATCTGTGCTTGTGTGATGGTGTGGCTGCTCAGCTTCGCAACTGGCACCAGCCAATGCCGTTGGACTTTTTTCTATTACTCCAACTGCCAACTTGATTCTGAACCCGAACGCTCGCGACATTTTTGCATTCGCCGCATTCACAATGAGGCTGGCTGCCGCAAGAGCCACGGCTACTTGAAGGTGGCATTCAGAGGATTCTGCCCAAGGACTGACTTCTCAGGGCTACTAGTAGCCTGCCAATCATTGTCAGGTGGAGCTAGCGTGAGCAAGGTGGCATTATATGGCATTCTTGCTTTGGCTATGTTCGTGATCGTTGTGCACAAGATTGATAGCCATTTAAGAAGCTCTCAGATAGTGCCCTTGGGTGCTGATTGGGAGATGAAGTCCAGGCCAGCAAAGGTGATTAATTTCAACATGCTAATTGGATCCAAATCATTCTAAATTCTAAATCTATGTAGTTTGTTTGGGGCATTCGGCCTGACCATGACGTTTCTTCACACAATACCTCCTGGGCCAGTACTTGTACCGCATCGACAATCTTCTTGACCTTTCAAACACGCTTGCAAGTTGCAGGGGCAAGTTGTAGGGAGCTGCCTGCATTAAATGAAGAACTGCGATGCGTGTTACTCTTTTTAAATTGGATGCTCATGCACGCATTCTCTGAATTTATCCTGTATATAAATAATCAACAAAACCGGCATGCCAACCAGGATGAAATGAAGATCATGCCCTGCAACTTTATCCAAACACATCAAGAAAGCTCTTTTCGATATCAATAGTATGCTAGCAACTAGTAGTTATATAATCGAGGTAACTTCATGGCCAAAATATGTTAATTAATAGGCTGACATTGTTTGTGACATTGTTGCTCCCATTTGCGGTTTGATTCCTTCATATTCCTTCAGTGCGGCATGCATTGGTTGGTGTGTACTTGCAATATCACATTGCATGTTGCACTCATATATAATTTTGCGATATTCGTGTATATAAATATTTACGTAAATATGTGATGTTACAGTACATTTGAAAGGATGCGTCCTCTAAGGTTTGGAACGGGTTCAGGTCGTGCTTGTGCCAAGTATATCCACGTATATGGAGGAGCCAGGTGCTGGACGTCACACAAGCCAAGTCTCCTCATGTGGTCGACGTGCGCGCACTGAGATTCGAGATGTGGCCCAGTACTCAAGTTGTCTTTTTTGATGTGTGCAAACGATACAGGATGCATCGAAGATCATCGAAGAATGCTGACCAGGAATCAAGTCGGACTCACAACGAACTTTTTGCATCTTGTTGATTCTTTTTGATTCTTTTGCGCTGTCCATCCACTGACACCTTGAGTGGGTTTGATATGCTTGTCCAGGCGCATGCCTTGGGGCCTGGAGGCAGGGGACCGAACTGCACAACATGCAAAGCTTTGGCTTTGGAGAATCCTTGGAGAGTCCTTGGAGTAGAGAAATAATGAGAAATGCACAACTGTCTTGAAAAAAAGCAAAAAAACCCGGGAAATCTTCATCCCAAGACTTCCCAACGTTTTCACATTCCACATATTTCCACATCCCTTTTCTGTGGCCTTGGCCAGGTGAGGCTGTCAGCTTTGTCAAGGCTGGAATCGATCGCAGTGAAAGGCATGTGAAAAAATGTAGAAAATATGTGATATGTGAAAGGATTGTGAAAGGCAATGAGTTGGTTTCATTATGTCATTGGAACGGACGCGGATGGGGTCCATGGCGATGTTTGACCTTTGAGGTGCGCATCTACACAGGCCGCTTGCATCAGATCCGAGTTCACCTGAGCCACGAAGGCGCCAGAGATCCCCAGAGATTGTTTCACTATCTCCATGGCTTTAAGAAGGCACCCCCTTCATGCTCAATGCAACCTGAACATAGAATATACATAGAATTTATCCTGGATACCTTGTAGAGACTGGGAATCATCACGGCAGACCTTTGCAAGTTTGTGCTTGGGGCTTGAATATTCAACCTCATTTAGGTTGGGATAGGTTGGGATATATACGGTATATATATATATTATTATATTTATTGACTTTGGCGATGGCGATTTGGCAAGGGCATCCGCTGGTTGGGGACGGAACCTATGGTGGCAGCTGCCCTTCCTGGTCCACCTCCAAGAGTAGAAACTGCCGCGACATACTTCTGTAAACATGGTCAACTCCTATCAACTGTAAACTTGTTGAACCGTGTTGTGCATCTTTTAAATATCCTTTAGATGCGCGTGTCTGAAAGCATGAAGGCGGAGGAAGGTTCATTAGTCGAGTTGTCATAGTGCCGGTCCGAATTGATCGTCTGTAATCAAGGGTGCCTCGAATCTTCTTGCATGCTGCCAAGTTGGTGCCGCTCCCAGAGATCCCAGGTGTCTTACGCATCTTCTCCAGAACGTTCTGCCCAGTTCTAGACTTTCTGCAGGTTCTCTTACCTGATGCACCTGATGCTTGAACCTCATTATTCTCTCAGTTTGTCAATTCATGTCAATTCTACGGGGAGCTTTTAACTGTCACCTACACTTGCACGCTTGTTCCAGATGAAAACATGGCTTCAAGGTTTACAAAATAGAAGCTGCAGGCAGACCCAATGTCACAAGACTCGCCCAGTGCGCTGCAAGCAGAGCTCCCCCTTCCTAAGGCACGGGCGATGAATGCCAACTCCTGCAGAGAAATCCCTGAACTTCGGATTCCCAAAGCCTCACAGATCTGACAGGGACTTCCCCGTTTTTTGGTCTACATCCCGACACATCCCGGCCGTTCTATCCACATTTCATGACGAATGCAGACCAAGTCTTGACTGTGGCTGAGTGGCTCGAGCTTTGGGCAACGAAGGGTGCTGTCAATTCAAGCAGATCAAAGATCGAACACCTATGAAGATAGAAATTCAGAAGTTTAGGAACGCGTAGTTCAACAAGCTTAAAATCCTTTGCAGGTACTACAACAATATTGAAGTCTGCCAAATCTCAAGGCGCTTTGGTTGCTCCGTCTTGGGAATGTCCGCGTAAAGCCCATGAGCCAGAGCCCAGAGAAGAGACGCTGCACTTTGGGCAATGAGCCCCAAAACACAAGTGCTTCGCTCAGGGCAGTCGAAAAGGAACAGATACATACTATGTTACATACAGATACAAATCCTGTGTAAATTGATGTAAATTGTGTGCGTGGACATTCTGCTCCGTTCAAGGTTTCTCTTTCAATCCTTGCCGGAAGGTAGTTTCAAGAATCCACGATGGCTTCCAGTCTCAGGATCATCTTACTTTAAACCTTTTCGGGGTGAATTGTTTACAACATCCAGATCCATCATGTTGAACCTAGAAAAATCATAATAGAATAATAATTATTATTGTCATGATATCTTCTGGTTCATGTCAGTTTTCATCAATTTTCATATATCATATTATATATATATCATTTTAACATATTTTAACATATTTCATCCATGTTCATCCCATATTTCTGTCAGGTGCAAAGCAGGGAGGCTTCTCCTTTGAGGCACCGAAGCTGAACTCACCATCGGCGCCACGACCTGGGCGGCAGCAGAACGCCACAGGCACGGTTATATAATGGTGATGAATGGCGATGAATGGTGATTATATATATATAATAATATATATAACTGACTGTTACAGCCATTAGGAAAGATATGAAAGATTCAACTCATGTATGAGACATGTATCGTCTATACATTTTGTATGTAAAGCGCAATGTATTCCTAATAATTATATATATATAACTGATACGATACATGTCTCATACATGAGTTGAATTTTTCCTAATGGCTGTAACAGTGTTATAAAATCGATTTCATTCTATGTTGGACAAGCTTTGTTTTGAGTGCTTTCCTTCGTGCAAAAAATCGTGCTTTTTGGTTCTCTCCGTGTAAAAGTTCGCGGTCTAGATCATGCTGTTTGGCGCTCTCCTTCGTGCAAAAAGTCGTGCTTTTTGGTGCTCTCTCGTGCAAAAAATCGCGGTCTAGATCGTGCTTTTCGGTGCTCTCCTTCGTGCAAAAAAACGTGGTTTAGATCGTGGTTGCTCTTACAGCTATTAGGAAAGATTCAACATACATGTATGTTATCTACACATTTCCAAGGCTCATTGTGGCGCACCCATTGCACTGGTGAGGCCTCACCGTACCAAAGGCTCAAGACCGTGCACGGTCTTGGGATGGAGCCAAAGGCACGGAGATAAAGAGAAAGAGATGAAAGAGTCAATGTGGAGGATTCCATTGGCGTACCCCAAAATGGATGGTTAAGAAAAAATATAATACTATTAACCCAGCTTTGCAACCCAACAGCATACCTGAATCTTCCACCTACGTCTTTTTTCAGACCCTGTGCCAAAATCCTGTTTTTCAGTACCCAGAAAACTTTTCAGGACCTACTCTCAAATTCAGGACCTGGCCATTTTGGGGTATCAATGGTAATGGCAATCATTGGGTGCAAACATGTGAAACCAACATTTGGGGGATATTCAAGCCATTGGCATTGATCCATGCAAATAAAAGCACTCCCAGCCCAAACTCATGGCAAGGCAGGATCAGAATATAGTATATTCCAGAAAGTATGTCAGAATAGATGCCAGATAGGATGCCAGAAAGAATGTCAAATAGAATTTCAGAAAAGAATGTAAGATAGTATGTCAGAACATATGTGCCACATATACGTCCAGATGATATGTCAGAAACTATGTCAGAATAGTGTGTCAGGGTGGGGATCACTCTTAGTAAGGCAATTTTGAAAATATATTTCAGGTTCGGAATTTTCAAACTGTTGTCCTTCAGGCGCCGAAGCTCCCGTTGAAGGTCAGCATCGCCCCATGTCAACTGGTCCAGTCCCACTTCCGTTTCAACAAGTCCAACTTCATCGATTAGGGTGTTGGTTGAATGGACTTGGGACTCTAGCTGGCACGGCATCCCTTGTAACCCTGTAGACACTGTAGTGGGCAAAAAGATTGTAACACACAGAATCAGCATCATTTTGATCAGGCATTCTTTTTGCTAATCCTTTCTCCCTATTACGAAAAATACCCCCAAATGACAAAAACTAGGTGCGATTTCCAATTTTGGGAAATGTCAAATTGGTTAATCTGATTTTTAATTGATCCCCTTGAGGAAACAATTTTAAAAATGAAGGTACCATGTGAGGGTTTCACCCCCAAAGAACAAAAAACTAGTCAACACCGGGGTGTCTTTTATTGGGGTCCGTCCTTTAAAATCGTCAATTTTAGTTTTTTTAATTCAGGTGTTGGTGTTTTATTTGATACTAGGCGAAAGCTGCGAAATCCTATTCTTGGCAGTATTCTATTTAAAGATTATTTTCATGGATTTTGAAATTAGAAACAAAAAACGGTTTAATCCCTTCCCCCTGTTGCTAAACAGTCGCCCCTTCACCCACCCACCCAAATAACAAACACCTGGAGGAATTTTTAGTATTGGGGGGGTCTTTAGTATTAGGGTACGAAGCTTCCCCCTAATACTGATAAAAAAACACACACACACACGCATATATATATATACACATATTTCTATTTAAAAATCGATCAGATTTCTTTCTTTTTAAATCCAATTAAAATATGGCAAACAAGTGGATTCCGAAGCTTAATATCAAATAAAACCCCCAACATAAAAAATTATGTATGTTTTTCTTTTTCGAAATCGATTAGATTTCCTTTTAAAAATTTAAATAAAATATGGCCAAAAAATTGGATGTCGAAGTTTTTCCCTTATATTAAACCCTAATATCATTTTGTTTTTTTCCTGTTTCAAAATCGATTAGATTTCCTTTTGAAATCTAATGAAAAAAAAACAAAAAAAATGATTTTGAAGCTTTCCCCTAATATCAAATTAAAATCCAATTGTTAAAATATGTTCAAAAATTGGATTTCGATGCTTCCCCTAATCTTGCATGAAAAATTCCAATATAAAAAACTAAATTTGTTCTATTTCAGAATCGATTAGATTTCCTTATAAATCAAATTAAGATATTGCCAGAAATTGGATTTCGAAGCTTTCCCCTAATATTAAACCCTCATATCAAAGACTATTTTTTCTATATCAAAATTCATTAGATTTCCTTTTGAAATCTAATTAGAATATGGTCAAAAATTGGATTTTGAAATTTTCCCCTAATATTACATTAAAAAAACCCTAATATAAAATATTATTTTTTCTTTTTTGAAATCGATTCGATTTCCTTTTAAATTGTAGTAACAAAAATAAAAACAAAAACCGGATTTCGAAATGTTTCCTCTAATAATAAATTACCAGCCCTAATATATTTTTTAAAAAAAGAACTGTTTCAAAATCGATTAGTTTTCTGTTTAACATATAATTAAGATATTGCTAAAAATTGGATTTCGAAGTTTTCCCCTAAGATTAAATTAAAAACACTAATAAAAAAAAACTATGTTTTTTCGATTTCAAGAATCGATTAGATTTCCTTTTGACATCCAGCAAAAATATTTCCAGGCAATGCCAAAAAGTGGATTTCGAAGTTTTCCCCCAATATTAAAAAAACGTTGTAATATAAAATACTTATTTTTTCGACCTTAAAAGACCCTAGTTTAAAAAAACACCGGGGCTGACTAGTTTTTATTTTTTGGTGGTGAAATTCTGAAATGGGACCTTCATGTTTAATTTGTTTTTGAAAAGGTATCAATTAAAAGTCAAACTGGCCAGCCTGAAATTTCCCAAAATTTAACGCGGACCCTAGTAAAAGGAATCAATGTAATATTTTAGTATTTAGGGTACGTTTAGTAAAAGGAGATGGGGATTAGTAAGGTTTTCAATTTCATATAAGGGGAAGCTTCGAAATCCAATTTGGCAAGATTTGAGTTAGATTTTGAATAGGAATTCAATCGGTTTTGAAATATAAAGTTCATTTTTTAAAACAAATGTTTTCAATTTAATGTCACGGGGAAGCTTCGGAATCCAATTTTGGCAATATTTTAGTTAGATCTTATTTAAAAAATGTTTTCCAATTTAGTTTTTTTAAACCAAGGGGGAAGTTTCGCACCCTCATACTAAATACCCACTAAATACAAAAAACTATTCCGTGTGTTCATTATTGGGTGGGGAGGGGCAGACGGTTTTTTATGACGCAGGGATTGGTCAGGCATCACTTGCCGGAATTATTGGATTCTTTTGGGATGATTGGTATGATGTTTAGTCAGGCATGGTTCCCTTCAGTCATGCACGATTTTTGCAAAAATCCTATTTAGGCACGACCCCAAAATCCCAGCCCGGCAAATTCCGGCCCGGGCCCGGCAAATTCCGGCCCGTGCCCTGCAAATTCCGGCCCTGCGTTTTTCCAAAATCAGGCAAAACCAGTAAATCAGGTATTAAGTCAGGTGTAGTTACCTTTTAAGTCATTAAAGCTAGTCAGGCATGGTTCCAGTGGGTACCTTTTAATTGTGAAGGCTAGTCAGGCATGGTTCCCTTAATTCAGAGGCATGGGTACCTTTTAATTATGAAGGCTAGTCAGGCATGGGTTCTGTTAAGTCAGGCGTGGGTGGGTACCTCTTAATTATGAAGGCTAGTCAGACATGGTTCCCTTAAGTCGGGTGTGGTTACGCTTTAAGTCATGAAGGCTAGTCAGGCATGGGTACCTTTTAAGTGATGAAATCTGAATCAGGCGGAGCTCCTATTCTAAATGTGTTAAATAAAATTGTTCAGTGTGGAAAATCGATTTTTTTTGGCTGGTCTACGGGCAAACCCTGTGTCTTCCAATACCATAGCGTGCTGATGCCGCTTGCCTGCATAATAGTTAAGGCCAAAGCTTAGGTCATCAGTGTGATCCTGAAATGGCGCCACGACCAAGAAGATGACATGTGTAAAATGGGCCCTGGATTAACAAAGGCTGACTAATGAATTTGGAGGATGCCACTAAAGTATGACATGTAATCACTTTTGAGGAGCACTCTATGGCACGCAGCGCGCGCAGCCTGCTTTACGGTTTAGCGTTTGAAAGTTTTAGGCTTTGTCTCTATGGCACGCAGCGTTTGAAAGTTTAACCATTTACCTCTATGGCAGGCTGTGCGCGCAGTACGCGTTACGGTTTAAAGTTTGAAAGTTTTAGGGTTTATGTGTGTGGCACGCAGTGCGCGCAGCGCGCATTAGGGTTCAGGGTTTGGAAGTTTTATAGTTTATTTTATTGCATGCAGCGTGCACGGTTGCAGGGTTCCAAGGTTCCAGGGTTCCAAGGTTGCAGGGTTCCAGAATCCTTGAGGGTTCCAGGGTGCCAAGGTTCCAAGGTTTCAGGGTTCCACGGTCGCAGGGTTCCAAGGTTCCAGGGTTTCAGGGTTCCGGGGTTCCAGGGTTCCAGGGTTCCAGGGTTCCGGGGTTCCAAGGTTTCAGATTTCCAAGGTTCCAGGGTACCAAGGTACCAGGGTCCCACGGTTTCAGGGTTCCAAGGTTTCCACGGTTCCAAGGGTTCCAAGGGTTCCAAGGGTTCCACGGGTTCCAGGGTTTCAGGGTCCCAGCAGGGTGCCAGGTGTGCAGGGTTGCAGGGTTCCAAGGTTCCAGGGTTCCAAGGTTCCAAGGTTGCAGGGTTCCAGAATCCTTGACATTTCCAGGGTGCCAAGGTTCCAAGGTTTCAGGGTTCCACGGTCGCAGGGTTCCAAGGTTCCAGGGTTTCAGGGTTCCAGGGTTCCGGGGTTCCAGGGTTCTGGGGTTCCAAGGTTTCAGGGTTCCAGGCTTCCAGGGTTCCAGGGTCCAGGGTTCCAGGGTTCCAGGGTTTCAGGGTTCCAGGATCCCAGCAGGGTTCCAGGTGTGCAGGGTTCCAGGTGTGCAGGGTTGCAGGGTTCCAAGGTTCCAGGGTTCCAAGGTTGCAGGGTTCCAAGGTTTCAGGGTTCCACGGTCGCAGGGTTCCAAGGTTCCAGGGTTTCAGGGTTCCAGGGTTCCGGGGTTCCAGGGTTCCAGGGTTCCAGGGTTCCGGGTTCCAAGGTTTCAGGGTTCCAGGGTTCCAGGGATCAGGGTTCCAGGTTCCAGGTTCCAGGGTACCAGGGTCCCACGGTTTCAGGGTTCCAAGGTTTCCAGGGTTCCAAGGGTTCCAAGGGTTCCAACGGTTCCAACGGTTCCAGGGTTTCAGGGTCCCAGCAGGGTGCCAGCAGGGTGCCAGGTGTGCAGGGTTGCAGGGTTGCAGGGTTCCAAGGTTCCAGGGTTCCAAGGTTGCAGGGTTCCAGAATCCTTGAGGGTTCCAGGGTGCCAAGGTTCCAAGGTTTCAGGGTTCCACGGTCGCAGGGTTCCAAGGTTCCAGGGTTTCAGGGTTCCAGGGTTCCGGGGTTCCAGGGTTCCAGGGTTCCGGGCTTCCAATGTTTCAGGGTTCCAGGGTTCCAAGGTTCCAGATTTTCCAGGATTCCAGGATTCCAGATTTTCCAGGATTCCAAGGTTCCAGGGTTCCAGGGTTCCAGGGTTCCAGGGTTCCAGGGTTCCAAGGTTGTTCCAGGGTTCCAGGGTTCCACCGGATTTTGAAGGCTGCAAGTCCCCGCGAGCCAGCCCCAGCCCTAGAGATTGAAACCCAACAGGCCCTGCTGTTGGGAATTAAAATCGCTAGGCGATGCAAGGCAGTGCCAGATTTTGATACTATGTGTTGCTCGGACTGGCTGCTGAGCAGGGACAGAACCTCCAAAGTCTCCAAAGCAGTCACGGCCAGCAGGAACTGCACAGGTTCCTCGGCTGCCTGCTTTGTATCTTTGTTTATTATCTTTGCATTCTTTGGACGAGATTCTTGTCGAATTCAATTTCATGGGAAGTCTTTTTTTTGGTAGGCCAGCTAGTAGGAGACAGCAGGAGACGTATGTATATATATAATATAATTATATAATATATATATATATATATATGCAAGGGTTGCTGTCGGCCACAAGTGAACCGACATGCACAGCCAAGGCGAAATCTGCCAGCCCAGTAGTGCCATGCAGAGAAGTCAAAAGAGCAGGAAGCAAAGCCGAAGGTGAGAGCTACTCGGTGATTTTGAACGACTCGAGCGCAGTGCTGCAGAATGCCACCACCGATTTCAACGTCTTGTCTTTGTGCATTTTGTGCGATCTCCTTGTTTCTTTCGCATCTGTTGCAGATATCCGGGAATTCACCAAAGCACATTGTATAAACATCTGTGACACGCACACACACGCACACGCACATTGTGGGTAAATTATAACGATCTCCCTGCGACGTCACTGGAATAATGGTTAGTACTGTAAGAGGAATTATCCTAATAATAAAGCCTTATTTCGGGTTAGTGAATCACTATAATTTACCCATACGCATAGCATATCATCTAGTAATGAGATATGTATATATATCCTCGTGTTATATATGGTGTATATTGATTACTTTATGCGTATATCTATATAGTACTGTAATATATCAAAATAGAAAAAAAGTATGTGTGTGTGTGATTGTTTTCTTTTAATATATATAATATTTAAGGGCTGCCGCCCCTGCCGCCGACCCCGGAAAAGAATAAGTAAAGGTTCTCTTGCCGAAGTAAACGTTCGTAAGGTTCCGCATGTTTTGCGGACCATGCAACTGTTCGAGAAAGTGAAACAATATCCGGCAAAATATACCTGATGCAGATGACTTATAGGCCTTGAGCAGATGCCGCAATGTTCCAATTTCATCAAGGGCTGGTGAAACAGGCAAGAGTGACGAGACAGTTGACATGAAGCTTGCTCTGAACTGAACAACACATCTATGTGCATTTGGGCTGAGAGACCTAAGACTAAACTGCTAAAAGCTATTAGGACAAGAAAGCTCCAGCTTAGAGGTCACCATATATCATCACAAAGACCTAAGGTGTGGTGCATCATTTTTTTGTGCGCCACGCAAAAGTTATTTGTTTAGAGTTGTTAGAACGACATGCTGCAGATGTGACTTGCCCATGGTTATTTTGGCTACACTTTGCCCTTGCAGACTTCGACCCAAGTGAGGGAGCCAAGCCATGAATCAAGAGGAAATTTCAAAATGTGAAGAAGGAAAATGGATGACGATTGTATGTTTTCCATTAGGTATTGTGGAAAAACGGCATGTGGGGGTGCAACATGCAAGTTTTTGTAGTGAAGTGAGTCATCAGGTGTGGGATTTGAAGTTCGATGATGGATGTTTGCGGAAATTATCATGAAGATGCCCACATATCTGTCTACTTTTGGATAGATTGACATTTGTTTCAAGTTGTTGGACTCGTTCGTGTCCTCCAAATGAGGCTGCAAAACTTGGAATGATGTCTTGTGCCAGATCGCTAAATACTCGCTGTAGTGAAGCTCTTTTTAGACGAAACTATCCGAATCCAGGATGTGAATTTGCCCAACCTGAGTGGATAGATACTGAGGTTCATGGGTTGTACCCTCTGTTACACCTACAAGTTTTATTGTGAGAAGATGCCAGCTCGCCAAAATCTACGTTTTTCGGAACCGGAACGTCCCTTCTGAAATCCTACAAAAATATCATTTTTCCACCTTATTTCCACCTTGCTAAGAGCTGTTAAAAGCTGCTGGCTGCTGCTGGCTGGCTGCTAGCTGCTGCACGGCTGCCGCTGCTCTTAGCCTGCTAAACACTTCCCGGCAGTAAAACTCCCTTCTGAAAGCCTACAAATCCTACAAAACTAGCATTTTTCCACCTTATTTCCACCTTGTTACAAGCTGTCAAAAGCTGCTGGCTGGCTGCTAGCTGGCTGCTTTTACTGTTGCTGCTGGCGAACGCTTGCGAAACACTTCCCGGCAGTAAAACAGCATGGCCCCAAAGGACGAACTGATGCCAAAATCTACGTTTTTCGAGGCCGGAACGTCCCTTCTGAAATCCTACAAAAATATCAGATTCCATCTTATTTCAACCTTGTTACAAGCTGTTAAAAGCTGCTGGCTGCTGCTGGCTGGCTGCTAGCTGCTGCACTGCCAGCTGCGGCTGCTCTTACTGCTGCTGCTGGCGAACGCCTGCGAAACACCTCCCGGCAGTAAAACAGCATGGCCCTAAAGGACGAACCGATGCCAAAATCTACGTTTTTCGGGGCCGGAACGTTTGAAATCCTACAAAAATATCATTTTTCCACCTTATTCCACCTTGTTAAGAGCTGTTACAAGCTGCTGGCTGCTGCTGGCTGGCTGCTAGCTGCTGCACGGCTGCCGCTGCTCTTAGCCTGTTAAACACCTCCCGGCAGTAAAACTCCCTTCTGAAATCTTACAAATCCTACCAAAATATCATTTTTCCACCTTATTTCCACCTTGTTAAGAGCTGTTAAAAGCTGCTGGCTGGCTGCTAGCCGCTGCACTGCTGCCGCTGCTCTTACTGCTACTGCTGGCGAACGCCTGCGAAACACCTCCCGGCAGTAAAACAGCATGGCCCTAAAGGACGAACCGGTGCCAAAATCTACGTTTTTCGAGGCCGGAACGTCCCTTCTGAAATCCTACAAAAATATCATTTTTCCACTTTATTTCCACCTTGTTACAAGCTGTCAAAAGCTGCTGGCTGCTGGCTGGCTGCTAGCTGCTGCACTGCTGCGGCTGCTCTTACTGCTGCTGCTGGCGAACGCCTGCAAAACACCTCCCGGCAGTAAAACAGCATGGCCCTAAAGGACGAACCGATGCCAAAATCTACGTTTTTCGGGGCCGGAACGTCCCTTCTGAAATCCTACAAAAATATCATTTTTCCACCTTATTTCCACCTTGTTAAGAACTGTTAAAAGCTGCTGGCTGCTGCTGGCTGGCTGCTAGCTGCTGCACGGCTGCCGCTGCTCTTAGCCTGCTAAACACTTCCCGGCAGTAAAACTCCCTTCTGAAATCCTACAAATCCTACAAAACTAGCGTTTTTCCACCTTATTTCCACCTTGTTACAAGCTGTTACAAGCTGCTGGCTGGCTGCTAGCTGGCTGCTTTTACTGCTGCTGCTGGCGAACGTTTGCGAAACACCTCCCGGCAGTAAAACAGCATGGCCCTAAAGAACGAACTGATGCCAAAATCTACGTTTTTCGAGGCCGGAACGTCCCTTCTGAAATCCTACAAAAAGATCAGATTCCATCTTATTTCAACCTTGTTACAAGCTGTTAAAAGCTGCTGGCTGCTGCTGGCTGGCTGCTAGCTGCTGCACTGCCAGCTGCGGCTGCTCTTACTGCTGCTGCTGGCGAACGCCTGCGAAACACCTCCCGGCAGTAAAACAGCATGGCCCTAAAGGACGAACCGATGCCAAAATCTACGTTTTTCGGGGCCGGAACGTTTGAAATCCTACAAAAATATCATTTTTCCACCTTATTCCACCTTTTAAGAGCTGTTACAAGCTGCTGGCTGCTGCTGGCTGGCTGCTAGCTGCTGCACGGCTGCCGCTGCTCTTAGCCTGTTAAACACCTCCCGGCAGTAAAACTCCCTTCTGAAATCTTACAAATCCTACCAAAATATCATTTTTCCACCTTATTTCCACCTTGTTAAGAGCTGTTAAAAGCTGCTGGCTGGCTGCTAGCCGCTGCACTGCTGCCGCTGCTCTTACTGCTACTGCTGGCGAACGCCTGCGAAACACCTCCCGGCAGTAAAACAGCATGGCCCTGAAGGACGAACCGATGCCAAAATCTACGTTTTTCGAGGCCGGAACGTCCCTTCTGAAATCCTACAAAAATATCATTTTTCCACTTTATTTCCACCTTGTTGCAAGCTGTCAAAAGCTGCTGGCTGCTGGCTGGCTGCTAGCTGCTGCACTGCTGCGGCTGCTCTTACTGCTGCTGCTGGCGAACGCCTGCAAAACACCTCCCGGCAGTAAAACAGCATGGCCTAAAGGACGAACCGATGCCAAAATCTACGTTTTTCGGGGCCGGAACGTCCCTTCTGAAATCCTACAAAAATATCATTTTTCCACCTTATTTCCACCTTGTTAAGAGCTGTTAAAAGCTGCTGGCTGCTGGCTGGCTG
>CAMXCT020001462.1:0-11348 GCA_947184155.2 Cladocopium goreaui | reverse complement strand
AAACACTTCCCGGCAGTAAAACTCCCTTCTGAAATCCTACAAATCCTACAAAACTAGCGTTTTTCCACCTTATTTCCACCTTGTTACAAGCTGTTACAAGCTGCTGGCTGGCTGCTAGCTGGCTGCTTTTACTGCTGCTGCTGGCGAACGCTTGCGAAACACCTCCCGGCAGTAAAACAGCATGGCCTTAAAGGACGAACTGATGCCAAAATCTACGTTTTTCGAGGCCGGAACGTCCCTTCTGAAATCCTACAAAAAGATCTCAGATTCCATCTTATTTCCACCTTGTTAAGAGCTGTTACAAGCTGCTGGCTGCTGCTGGCTGGCGGCTAGCTGCTGCACGGCTGCCGCTGCTCTTAGCCTGTTAAACACCTCCCGGCAGTAAAACTCCCTTCTGAAATCTTACAAATCCTACCAAAATATCATTTTCCCACCTTATTTCCACCTTGTTAAGAGCTGTTAAAAGCTGCTGGCTGGCTGCTAGCCGCTGCACTGCTGCCGCTGCTCTTACTGCTACTGCTGGCGAACGCCTGCGAAACACCTCCCGGCAGTAAAACAGTATGGCCCTGAAGGACGAACCGATGCCAAAATCTACGTTTTTCGAGGCCGGAACGTCCCTTCTGAAATCCTACAAAAATATCATAAAATATCATTTTTCCACTTTATTTCCACCTTGTTACAAGCTGTCAAAAGCTGCTGGCTGCTGGCTAGCTGCTAGCTGCTGCACTGCTGCGGCTGCTCTTACTGCTGCTGCTGGCGAACGCCTGCAAAACACCTCCCGGTAGTAAAACAGCATGGCCCTAAAGGACGAACCGATGCCAAAATCTACGTTTTTCGGGGCCGGAACGTCCCTTCTGAAATCCTACAAAAATATCATTTTTCCACCTTATTTCCACCTTGTTAAGAGCTGTTAAAAGCTGCTGGCTGCTGGCTGGCTGCTGGCTGGCTGCTGGCTGGCTGCTAGCTGGCTGCTAGCTGCTGCACTGCTCTTACTGCTGCTGCTGGCGAACGCCTCCGAAACACCTCCCGGCAGTAAAACAGCATGGCCCTAAAGGACGAACCGATGCCAAAATCGACGTTTTTCGAGGCCGGAACGTCCCTTCTGAAATCCTACAAAAATCATTTTTCCAGCTTATTTCCACCTTGTTAAGAGCTTTTAAAAGTTGCTGGCTGCTGCTGGTGGCTGGCTGCTAGCTGCTGAGAGAAAATGAGCTATTTTAGCTACTTTTTCCTCATGGGAAAACACCATGGCAGAGAAGGACGGACAAGCATCAAAATTGCGACCAAAAACTCCCTAATGTAACTTCTGAAACCCATAGAAAAGGATTATTTTAGCTACTTTTTCCTCCTAATTGCGACTAAAAACTCCCTAATGTAACTTCTGAAACCCATAGAAAAGGATGATTTTAGCTACTTTTTCCTCTTGCTGCTGCTGCTGCTGCTCCTGCTCTTGCTACTCCTTCTGTTCAAAAGACAGCCCCCGGATGGGAAAACACCATGGCAGTGAAGGACGGAAAAGCATCAAAATTGCAGCCAAAAATTCCCTAATGTAACTTCTGAAACCCATAGAAAAGGATTATTTTGCAACCAAAAATTCCCTAATGTAACTTCTGAAACCCATAGAAAAGGATTATTTTAGCTACTTTTTCCTCCTGCAGCTGCCGCAGCTGCCGCTGCTGGTGCTGTCGTCCGCTGCTGCTGCTGCCGCTGCTGCTGCTGCTGCTGGTGCTGCTGCTGCTGCTACTGCTGCTGCTGCTGCTGCCGCTGCTGCTGCTGCTGGTGCTGCTGCTGCTACTGCTGCTGCTGCTGCTCCTGCTGCTGCTGCTGCTGCTGCTGCTGGTGCTGCTGCTGCTGCTGCTGCGGTAGTAGTCCGAAACAAGAGTCAAAAGTATTATTCCCTGGCGCGCTCCCCCTTGCGTCTGCCGGGGTCGGCGGATAAGTAACAAGAGTAGAAAGCTCCTGAGGTTCGGTCCGAACCTTGGGGAATTCAGATGATGAACAAGTATGATTTAATGCAACGAACATTGGTGATATACATATGTATAATATGTATATATATATATATACATATACGCATATATTTATATTTACATGTATATATACACATATGTTTATATATATATATACATACATACATATATATATATATACATATATATATATATACATATATATATATACATATATATATATATATATATACGTGTATATATATATATATATACGTGTATATATATATATATACGTGTATATATATATATATGCACCAAATTTGCAAGATTTGCAAGATTGGCAATATCAACGACTGAAGGTTTGGGTTGGATGATCTGTTGAAGATGATCGGAATTGACCTTTAGGCTTCTGCGCTTTCATAATGTAATGGAAGCGTGCTATAGGTGCTCTCCTCTCTCTAGACTTCTGCGCTTTCATCATGTAATGGATGCGTGCTATAGGCGTTCTCCTCTCTCTAGGCTTCCGCGCTTTCATCATGTAATGGAAGCGTGCTATAGGTGTTCTCCTCTCTCTAGGTTTCTGCGCTTTCATCATGTAATGGATGCTTGCTATAGGCGTTCTCCTCTCTCTAGGCTTCCGCGCTTTCATCATGTAATGGAAGCGTGCTATAGGTGTTCTCATTCTCCTCTCTCTAGGCTTTTGCGCTTGCATCATTTATCTTCGTCACAGCTGAGGAAAGCTCCTGGAGTTACTCAGGGGTCGACGCCTTGTGGATGCGCCACTTTGAAGACATGGTCTGGATGTCGGAGACAGATGCCGCGGAGACGGAAGCCGTAGAGGAGACAGAAGCCGCAGAGGCCCTCTACATTGATTCGATGGAAGCGGCAACCTGGCCGTAGAGGAGACGGAAGCCGTAGAGGAGACGGAAGCCGTAGAGGAGACGGAAGCCGTAGAGGCCCTCTACACTATCCTTTGACAGATATCACTAATCATGGTTATCCATGTTTTGCTATGGTTTAAGTACTAGATATAAGATGAAACGAACACCAGTAGTTAATCTAATTCGTTTCATCCCATCTCCTCGCATCTTCCCATGAAAAACCACAAAAACACTCCACGGGATGATGCTCACAGTTATGGCCGGAAATACCAATTTCTATGGGATTATACATTCCATACATGTGTTGTTTTAATGTACTTAAAACTGGCAAAAGGCCAATAACTGGTTAACTAATTGGTAAATTCCAAAAACAAAAATCTTATGGCTTATGGCCATGTCATAAATTGTTTGTTTTGAATGTACTTACAACTGGTCAACGGGCCGGGCCTTACATGGCACTTTTTTTTTCAGGATGGATGGCGGACAAAGTTCCTGGGCATTGAATTTGATCATCTTCTGCCGCCCACAACTACCAGAGGTGCGACGGGTCATGTTTTTTTTGTGAGCACCGGGCTATGATCCAAAGGAAAAACAGGGATGGTCCCATGGGCCATGGAAAACCATCTAAAATCGAAAAACTGTGGATATCATGGAGATATTTATGGGTGTTTTTCATGAATGATGATTTTTGTGTGCTGAAACCAGCAAACAAAATAGTGAAGCATCGTGGAAAACACTGGTAAACTAACAGTTTGCTATGGAAAATGGACCATGTATGAATGAATTACCACTCAAGAGTTGCAATGTTCCATAGCAAACTGTTAGTTTACCAGAGGGTAAGTCCCACTACATATCCATTAAACGTCCACTAAACACCCATGAATTAGCGGGCTCAAAGTGCAGTTTGGAGATGAACACGTGTCCGAAATTTGGGCAAAAAAAACCCTCCCAATGGCCATGAAACATGAAAAATATGGGAACATGAGCAATTTCCACATTTTCGGACACAATCATACTTGGGGGTGCAGTTGGGGTGCTGTTTATGGTTAGATGTTTTTTTAGCATGGCTGGAACCCCCATAATTAGGTGGGATATGACCCCTAGAATCCCTAGAACTCGAATTTTTTAAGTGGAAAAATCACTAACTTCAGGGACCCGTTCTGTAGAACTATGGCTACATATCCACTTCTTAGTGGAACTGCCCAACCAAGCATGGGATTGAACTAGCAAGAATGGGGATTACACCATATCTTACCAATGAAACCCAAAAATATTGGATTTGGTGCCCCAAAGTTAGCTAAGTTGGATGTATATCTCTGATATAGCTACAATGTGGGGCGCCCTAGTTATGTCTGTCGGCTTATAAATACTATAGTTACTCCCGTATATGAGTACCATACTATCATATTCCATTGTGAAATTGGAGTTTTGTTCACCAACTTAGCTATCGTAAACCAGGGCTCCACTTCGTCATATGTGTGGCCAATGGGGATATGAAAATGTATTGATGTTGCTAAACAATGACAAAAAACTCTATAAATCTAACAATTTTTGCTGGTTAAATCACCATTTTCCATAATTTTCCTTTGTTTTTTCCCACATTAATGATTTATGGGTGACCAAGTAGGAAATCACGGAGCTTCACTTGTTTTTGTTTCTGCCATTGGTCCACCACGCAGGCGGAAGAAACCAGGAGGGGAAACGGCAAGGATGATCGTGACAGTCCAAAACCACTGTGAATTGATTTGAATACAATATTTAATGGAGGTTTTAATTGGAAAACCATCTATAAATGGCATATTCATACAATAATAATATGGCATATTATTTAGAATTAAAACCTCCAATGGAATATTAATGGCATATTCATACACTATTTAGAAATGGCAGTTGAGGTTAGTTTTAGGTTAGGTTATCTTTTATTACTCTAAGGAGGTTATATAACTAACCTAGGTTATCTTATGTAACTAGCCTCTTGCAGTTAGTTATTAGATGTTAGTTATAGGCTAGGTTACCCTCTGGTAAACTTCCATAGCTATGGAAAATCACGATATTTTTATATTTAGAAGGTAAATCAGCTATACATGTGCCATTATCAATAGCTATGTTAAATTACCAGAGGGTAAAAGTATTAGTGGAATAATAATGGTATATTCATACAATATTAATTGCTGGAATATTGCTGGAATATGATTGGAATATCAATGCAAGATTGATGGAAGATTAATGGCATATAAATGGCTGGCTGGTGGTTTCAAACATTTTTTATTTTCCATAATATATGGGATAATCTTTCCCATTGACTTTCATATTTTCAGAGGGGTAGGTATACCACCAACCAGATGGGATTTTCACTTAACATTGTAAGGGATGATGATATTATATAGATAAATTTCCCATAAACATAGTAATGGCATATTCATATACATTATCCTGATAATATTAACCTGTCATAAACCATATATATGGGATATAATGGGATTTGATCTGGATGAATTTGATCACGAGAATCATGACCTCACTGAATGTGACCTCACTGAAATCATGGTTAGTGGTTGGTAACTATCTCAATTTATAGCTGGAAAATTCAGACTGGTTAGAATTATCCCTAACCATCTAACCAGTACCCTCTGGTTATTTAACATAGCCATTGAAAATCCCCTATAAATGGAGGTTTTAATGGGAAATCATCTATAAATGGGCCATTGTCCATGGCTATGTTAAATAACCAGATGGTAACTATTTTGAGATATGATCATCTCAGAGATAACTGGTATGAATTATCACAATTTACCCAGGTTGATTGTAGAGGGATTTACTGTAACCATCTAACGACAAAGCCATGGTCAGTGCATCCTGGGATTGGTGGCACCCCCAATCCATTGCTTACTTGGTGAAAACAACTCCAATATGGCAGTATTATTGGAAGATTGATGGAAGATAAACGGAAGATTGTTAGAATATTGATGGAATATTCATGGGACTACAAGGTGGTGCCCCCCTAGTTATAAATTGGTTTATAAACCCCATTAACTATAGATATATCACCTATAAACCATAGTTATTGGAGTTATGTTCACCAACTTAGCTATCGAACGGGGGCACCACCTTGTATGACTTAAGGTTGGAAGATGTTGGAAGTAATGGAACTCACCTGGATGAATTACCAAGACCTCAGGTCGTGAAAGCCGTCACCGGGAGCCATCCCCATAGCTGGCCGAACTGTTCAGCTATGTTTCAGGTACCCTCTGGTGATTTAACATAGCCATGGAAAATGGTCCATTTATAGATGGTTTAGCTATTAAGAATGGGTGGATTTTCCATGGCGAACTGTTAAATAACCAGAGGGTAAATTGTGAATTATGATAGTTCTCAGTGAGCCTAGCACCCTCCAGCAGAGCAACATAGTTATGGAAAATGGATGAACATGGTCCATTTATAGATGCTTTTCAGTTTGGTGAAGTATTACAATTCAGCTAGATCCATGTTGACATGAAGGAAAGAAAGATTTAAATCCTTCAAGCCGGTGCCCCCCAGTGATGTTTGTTGGTTTGTGAGTCCCAGTAACTAGTTCGATACATCTACCAGTCTACAAGCCTAGCTGGTTGGTGGTTTCAAACATTTTTTTTATTTTCCATAATATATGGGATAATCTTTCCCATTGACTAATATTTTTCAAGATGGTTAAAACCACCAACCAGCTAGCTATTGGAGTTATGTTCACCAACTTTGCTCACAAACCGAGGCGCAAAAATTGCAGAAAAGGTCAGGAAATCCGCATGGCATTAAAACCTGATTAAATCCCAGTATGTGCCATTAAAATCCCATTAAATCCTTCAGAATCCCATTAAATCCTATGAAAATCCCATGAAGATCCCATTAAGATCCCAGTTTCGCATAGTTGGTGATTAGCCCTTGGACCATTAGACACCATTAAAGGACCGACGGTAGGAGTTGGTGCCGCAGGACCATTGACCGTGAGGAAGTGCACTTGCAGCAGGGCCCCAACGACCCCCCAGCAGTTCAGGAAGATTCCACGGGGGGGAATGGACAGTTTCACTCTGTAGTTTTTGTTTGGCATAAGAAAAAAACAACATAAGATATAGATAGTTCCATGGAAAGTATAACCATAGTTATGTTATTTTCCATGTATATATGGAGAACTACAACCATAACTAAGCCATAAGTTTTCCATGGAAAATAACATAAGATAACCATAACCAGCATCTCTTTGGGTTTTGGCTTAAGTGGTGTGTAATCATTTCCATCCCCTGATATTTTTCACATCCCAATTGCAGGGGGTGGCTCAATGGCCGTGCAACAGGAACCGATTGATTGGAGGTACCTACCATTTTTGTCAGGCCTATTTTTCAGGGCTATGTGAGGGGATATACCCCTAAAATATGGCCTTATATGGTACAGTACCTCCAGTTTAGGATCCTGGAATTCCCATTGAGTGGACAAGCATAACATGAGAAACTGATTGGTGGTTTCAAACATGTTTTATTTTCCATAATATATGGGATAATCCTTCCAATTGACTAATATTTTTTCAGAGGGGTTGAAACCACCAACCAGGAAAAATAACTACACATATGTTTTAATCATGTTTTGCATGTTTGAATCATGTGTTTTTTTGGGGGGCGTGTGCATCGAAAATCACCCTAATCTCTTTGGATTTGGGGGGTCAAATGTTGTGTAATCCCATCCCATCCGCTCATGTTTTTTACACCCCCATTGCATGGTCCCAAATATGTGTAATTCCCCTACTCAACCATGGATTCTGGGGGGGTGTACTATTCGGATGGGATTAGGCATGGTAACTTGATGTAAGTTGGTAACCCCCAAACTTAATTATATAGTTAAATCCGCAATAAGGGTGGCATAAAATATTTGGTTGGTGGTGGTTTGAAACAGTTTTTTATTTTCCATAATATATGGGATAGTACTTCCCATTGATTTTCATATTTTTCAAGATGGTTAAAGCCACCAACCAAATATGGAATTAACCAGCAAGAAATGCAACACATGGGGATTATAATCATATGGACCCTCCAAGCTAAGTTGTTTTAGAACTAGTTATGGATGGAAGAAATCCTGCACCACTTCGGATGGTTGAAACCCTAGAAATAATGGGATAAACCATCTATCAACTGGTGCAGGATTTCTTCCATCCACAGTAGGGGTTATGGATGGTTATGGTAGATTGATCTATAGTTAAATGGTGTTATAAACCATGTTATAAGTTATAATCGAGAAGGGCCTTTGCATTTGCCGTTGCACGCTTGGTTTCTTTGTTTCGGTCATTTGTCAGTCATATGACAAACTGGTCCAATGTGTTGCAAATGTCCGGCCTGCAGCCACGTTTCAGATGTTAAATTTCAATGGGTTCATCTGGGCAAATTTCAATGTCAAGCAAAGGTGATAGGTCAAGCAACTTACTGCACATGATCGTGGTCAACTTGTGTGATAGGGTCAAGCAATTTACTGCACATGATCGTGGTCAACTTGTGTGATAGGGTCAAGCAATTTACTGCACATGATTGTGGTCAACTCTTGTGCTATCACTTGCGCCGTTACATGGACAACGCTCCATCGGCGTCATCGGCTGCCTTAGCAGACCTTCCGCAGTTACCCGCCACCTGAGCATGGGATGACTGACGGCGAGTCGACGACACACAAGCTCCGAGTCAACATATGGATTATATATAGCCATTCTGCCAAATGGTCATAAATCCATGAACAGTAATGAGCAAATGCAAATTATGTTTGGATCCCCAGTATGGGGTGGATGAAACCTTTTTTTCCCCCAGATAGCTGGCAAGCTAAAGGGGTTCTTACTTCTCAAAGGTGGGGTCTTCGGTGGCGAACTTTTGAGCCAGGGTGGTGTGGAGGGTGGTGTCTAGACTGCAGTGGCGAAGTCTGGCAAAGGTGCTGTGCAGGGTGCTGTGCAGGGTGCTGTGCAGGGTGCTGTCCAGACTGCGGTGGCGAAGTCTGGCAAAGGTGCTGTGCAGGGTGCTGTGCAGGGTGCTGTGCGGGGTGCTGTACAGGGTGCTGTGCTGTGCAGGGTGCTGTCCATGCAGACTGCGGTGGCGAAGTCTGGCAAAGGTGCTGTGCAGGGTGCTGTGCAGGGTGCTGTCCAGACTGCGGTGGCGAAGAAGGTGCTGTGCAGGGTGCTGTGCAGGGTGCTGTGCAGGGTGCTGTGCAGAGTGCTGTCCATGCAGACTGCGGTGGCGAAGTCTGGCAAAGGTGCTGTGCAGGGTGCTGTGCAGGGTGCTGTGCAGGGTGCTGTGCAGGGTGCTGTACTAGTGCGGTGGCGAAGTCTGGCAAAGGTGCTGTGCAGGGTGCTGTGCAGGGTGCTGTCCAGACTGCGGCGGCGAAGTCTGGCAAAGGTGCTGTGCAGGGTGCTGTGCAGGGTGCTCTGCAGGGTGTTGTCCAGACTGCGGTGGCGAAGTCTGGCAAAGGTGCTGTGCAGGGTGCTGTGCAGGGTGCTGTCCAGACTGCGGTGGCGAAGTCTGGCCAAGGCTGTGCAGGGTGGTGCAGGGTGCTGTGCAGGGTGCTGTCCAGACTGCGGTGGCAAAGGTGCTGTGCAGGGTGCTGCGCAGAGTGCTGTGCAGGGTGCTGTCCAGACTGCGGTGGCGAAGTCTGGCAAGGGTGCTGTGCAGATGCTGTGCAGGGTGCTGTCCAGACTGCGGTGGCGAAGTCTGGCAAAGGCTGTGCAGGGTGGTGCCGGGTGCTGTGCAGGGTGCTGTGCAGGGTGCTGTCCAGACTGCGGTGGCAAAGGTGCTGTGCAGGGTGCTGTGCAGAGTGCTGTGCAGGGTGCTGTCCAGACTGCGGTGGCGAAGTCTGGCAAAGGTGCTGTGCAGGGTGCTGTGCAGGGTGTTGTCCAGACTGCGGTGGCGAAGTCTGGGAAAGGTGCTGTGCAGGGTGCTGTGCAGGGTGCTCTGCAGGGTGTTGTCCAGAGTGCGGTGGCGAAGTCTGGCAAAGGTGCTGTCCAGACTGCGGTGGCGAAGTCTGGCAAAGGTGCTGTGCAGGGTGGTGTGCAGGGTGCTGTCCAGACTGCAGTGGCGAAGTCTGGCAAAGGTGCTGTGCAGGGGGCTGTGCAGAGTGCTGTGCAGGGTGCTGTGCAGGGTGCTGTACTAGTGCGGTGGCGAAGACTGGAAAAGGTACTGTGCAGCGTGCTGTGCAGCGTGCTGTGCTTTGCTTCCTACGTTGGGACCCATCAGTTCCAACCTTTAGGAACTGGAAGTTCTTTGCAATGGTAACCTATGGTTCCCAGGTTGGGAAGCATGAGTTCCAACCTCTGGTAACCGGCAATTGCTTGCAATGGTAACCCATGGTTCCCAGGTTGGGAACCAGGAGTTCCAACCTCTGGGAACCGGCAGTTCCTTGCAATGGTAACCTGTGGTTCCCACGTTGGCAAGCGTGAGTTCCAACCTTTGGAAACCGGCAGTTCCTTGCCATGAACCAAACGCAAACATTCCGGTACCGGTCCATTAAGCAAAACAAAGCGTTCTGTACCGGTCCATTAAGCAAAACCATAAAGTTGTAAAGAAACTGTTTTCATATCATTTTACCAGTAGTACCGCACAAGGCGGCGGCGGAAGTTTCAAAAATAGGAAACAGGGATGGCAGAGCGAAGCCACTGATGGACCAAAAGGTGCTTGAGGTCTCCTCTCTTTCTCTCTCTTTCTCTGACTATCTACCTACCTACCTACCTACCTACCTATCTATCTTCTATGTAGCTATCTATCTATCGATCTATCTATCTCTCTCTTTCTCTCTCATAAAATTACCTATCTATGTATCCATCTATCTGTCTGTCTATCTATCTATCTATCTCTCTCTCTCTCTCTCTCTCTTTCATCTGTCTATCTGTCTAGCTGTCTACCTGTCTATCTGTCTATCTATCTATCTATCTGTCTATCTGTCTACCTGTCTATCGGTGGTGCAGTGTCATTCAGTGTAATGTAGTGTAGTGTAATGTAGTGTAGTGTAGTGGAGTGTAGTGGAATGTAGTGTAGTGTAGCGTAATGTAGTGTAGTGTAGTGTAATTTAGTGTAGTGGAGTGTAGTGGAGTGTAGTTGTGAAGTTGTGTAGTTGTAGTTGTAGTGTAGTGGAAGGTAGTGCAGTGTAGTGTAATGTAGCGTAGTGTAGTGTAATTTCGTGTAGTGGAGTGTAGTTGTGTAGTTGTAGTTGTAGTGTTGTGTAATGTAGTGTAGTGGAGTGTAGCGTAGTGTAATGTAGTGTAGTGAAGCGAAGCGACATCTGAACCTCCAAAAGTGGCGCGAACATGTAGTGCTTTGTACATTTTGACTTCGAAATGTGCTTCGCGCCACAACGGTGTGCACTTTTTCGACATCTGAACCTCCAAAAGTGGCGCGAACATGTAGTGCTTTGTACATTTTCACTTCGAAATGTGCTTCGCGCCACAACGGCGTGCACTTTTTCGACACTTTTTCGACATCTGAACCTCCAAAAGTGGTCCGAGCATGGTGTGTTTTGTACATTTTGA
>CAMXCT020001461.1:145000-151257 GCA_947184155.2 Cladocopium goreaui | reverse complement strand
TTGAAGTGATCGTCCAAAATTTATCAATCTATGTCGCACAGCTCTGAGTTCTTCCGGATCCCAGGGGAAGGATGACCTACCCTCCAGCCACGCCAAGCTGCAAGAAGTGCGCTAGATCATGGGCTTGGAAGGTTGCCTCGACGAGGATTCTTGTTGGGGCCCGGGGTGGCCCTTCATGTCAACCCCAGACAAACTCAATATACCGGTCTGGGTCCAAACCCCAGGTGAACCCTACGGCAACTGGGATTGATGGATGCCATCTCCATATAGCTGATTACTTTTGCTGGTCCGCTTTGGTATAAAACTATCATTTGTCACAGGCAACACCCTCAGACCCCATCACTCAAAATCTCAAGTTTCATGGAGGTCAAAAGGTGGCAAGCCACCTAATTGGTACGTCTACCTTGGTACAGAAAATCCAGTTCAGTTTCCACCATGAAAAAGAACGGCGGCAAATCCCTCAAAACCTGCATTCCATCCACATCACATTCTCATCTGCATCTATCTGTTTCATATTGTTTCATATTATGAATATTACCATCCTTTAAACTCAAACCAAAATATCATACTGTTGCAACATTATGATACCAAGATCATCTCCAGCTACACCTTCAGCCCCAGCGCTTCCAACCCGCCTCGTGGACGGCATCGTCCTTGGGCACCAGGGGGATGCCTGCGTTGAGCCCCGGCAACCAATAGATGAATTCCCGTCGCGTCATTGCCGCACGCAGCACCAGGCCCTGGTTCAGCACCGAAACGAAGGCGCTGCGAAAGAACGAGGACGAGCAGGTCGAGGTCTCCGTCTCCGGGAAGAGATAGGGATTTCCTGGATTCGGACGGTTTGTTTCAGGGAATCACTGGGTGTTCATGGAAAATTGAGCCGAAATCATGGAATTGTCTTTCAACCATCCAAGTTTCACTGGGGTGCAATTTTTTCCCCATACTTTTGGAGGGGATATCTACAGGAAAAGGATGGTCGTGTTCTCTCGATAGTAAACCAAACAAATCACCGGAATGGGATTTTGTCCTGGGCCCGAAACAGAAATCCACCGAAAATCCACCGATTTGTTTCATTCGTGCGATGATTTCCCGTGGCCTTAGGCCGCTCCAATTAGGGAAGGCCACGGAAGGATTTGGTAATAATCTTTGAATCCCACAGGATCCATGGTGCTGGTATATATGCTAACATTGGGGATATATTGATGGTAAATGTTACCATATATAGCATACATGGATCCTACGGGAATGAAAACAATGAAATTAATGATTGTCCACCATTGGATGCACAAATTTAGGATTGTCCATCAATTTTGACAGCAGGCGGCAGCCTGCTGGCATTGAGAGAGACTTGGAGTTTGAAGATGTTTGAAGGATATGGATGCAACAAGGGTATCAACGAAATGGCATCTGAGCTACTGCTGATGCAGTAGATCTAAGCTGACAATATCCGCCACTATCCCAGTATGGTGACACAAACCACAGGCATCTTATTCAGATAACCAGAAAGGTCGATATTGGGTGTGCATGTGCAGCGTTCTGTGCCTCACTGGCCTTCCAGTTCCAGGCTTGAATGATCAATAAAACTTCGCACACCCCTTGCTATCGCGTGTTTCCCCTTGGTTTTGACTTGCTTCATGTGGCCATACAGGACTCAAAAACATTCAAAAACCATCATCTTCAGCTACTATCAGCTACTCAGCTCCCGCTTTCTCCCCCTTTCGCTCGTCCCTCGTCCCTGGCTCAGCATCTTCTGAAGAAGTTCAGCGCCGGAGAGCCGTCGCCAAAATCCACCGCTCGGCTGACCTCCAGGTGGTTGTGACGACAGAGCCGTCGCCGCCGGTAGTGCACGTGATCCTGGAGGTACTGAGAGAGCATCATGTCCCGTGGCGACACCTGCCAGGATGTGAATGACAGAAAAAAAAAAACGGATTTTGAAAGTGGCATAGTCCTTTGGCTTATTGTCTATATATAATATTATATATATATACATATTATATCTATAATATATATATATATATCTTATACTCTATATATATAAGTGTATTATATATATATATAGAGAGAGAGAGAGAACATCATATAAGTGGATTCTAACCACTCAGCAACTAACTGGCTTCCACACATCCACATTTTTGGGCCCAGCCTTGAAGCCTTGGAGTTTTTTCTCATGGTAAGACAAGCCACTGTACAAATCCACCACCACGTCCTTGGAAATTTGCGGCAGATTGCGTATTTTTATGGGGCAAAGATCCATAGATAGGTCTGCCTATGTCTGCCTTTTTAAAAAAAATGGTTTCTGACCAGAGTTCAACAAAGAACACAGAAGATATGCGTGTACAATTGCACTTTTGGGCATTTGAATATGTTCACCGCAATGTCTTTAGAAGTCTTTAATGGTTGGCTCCACAGACCCAGTTCGGGACGCCGGGCCGCCGAAAAAACCATACCCTCTGGAGATTTAAGGGTTTGCTATGGAAAAAATTGCCTATAATTGATAGATATTGCCTATTTATAGATGATCTATAGATGAAACATGAGAACTACGGTTCGAACTATTTCATCTATAAATCATCTATAAATGGTTCAAAGGCAATATCATCTGCAATATCTATAAATAATTTCACCACGATTTGCCTGTGAAAAATGGTGGATGTTCTGAGTTCGACTTCCATGAGACCTTCAGATTCCCTTAAAATACCCAAGGTGAAGAGCACCAGTGATTTATATCTGTTGCTTCATAAAGCCATTCACTAACTGTTGCATCTCCTATTAGGGACCCCAACCTCCACCAAACTCTGTGTCAACTTAGCAAAAAAAAAAACATCAGCTGAATCCCATGGAAATCCCCTCTTGGTTTTAACCATTTTGAACCAATGATTAAGCTGATTTTGATCAGAAAAGATGATTCAGCTGATTCATATGGGTATGGGTCAAAATTAGGTACCCCAAAATTATGGATGGTTAATACTAAACTAGACATTCACATCTGTGGTCCCACATCGGTCTTCCATTTTGACCCACATCCATATCCTCATCTCTAATCAAATCACCGGTTTTCGATGCTGGGCCTCACCCTTAAGGTGGCTTAGTCATGCCACGCATGCCACGCGTCATCCCAGTTGAAGACCCCACTGCGATCTTCCCGACGTTTCGACAGGTCAATCTTGGCGTCCATCTCGTGGCGATAGACGAAGACCTCCACCTGACCAGCCTTCTCCTGGTAGAATGGTCGGAAAAAATATGGAGACCATGCAAAACTGTGTGAAACGACCATTCAAAGATTCGGATTTTGCCCACTAAACTGGAGATCAAACATGATTTAATATGATTTCGTTATATCTATATATCTATATATCTATATATCTATATATCTATATCTATATGTGGTATATATTAATATGTGGTATCCCCCGCCGAATCCTCCGTACCTGCTCTCCCTTCTGCGACGACCAGCAAGTCAAGGACGCGCTCACGGTGACCGCTTCACCTTGAAACGGGCTTGAGGACGCGGCAAACACCGAAACAGACGTGGAGGTGGAGGATTGTTTCCAGGGCGAATGAGATATATATATATACATATATATATACACATATATATATATATATGCATATATATATATAACATACATACATACATATATATATATATACATATAACATACATATACACTAATACATTAATATGTCTATATGTATATAGAAAAAAATGTGTATATATAATTATATATAATGTATTTGACCATGAAAAATGGAAGCTTCACCATCAAAAAAAATGTGATTTACAGTAACATGATTTCTTTAATGTGTTGAAAACCATTCCAATTCTTGCTCATGTGCACAAATCCTCCAGGTTGTGATAGAGAAAAACAAACTGGAAACCACCGACAAGTGCCCGGAGTTGTGACCTTGTTTGGTTTCATGAATTTCATGCCCACTGTCACAGATTAAATTCCAATCCTTGTTGACTCCCAAACGGTGCCCAGTTCAATCCCGCGTTTTGCACTGTCAATATCCTCCGCTAATCAAACGTGGCAATGGAAAATCGAACATGATAGATGCTTTCAATGCTTTATAATGGCAAAAACATCTATAAATGGAATAATTGCCATGTTTGATTGCCAAGGCTATCATGCGAAATTACGTTGAGTCCCCGTACGCTTCAATCCCCCTATGAATCTGTCCAAAACTGAGGTGTACCCATGTTTACCCCAATGTGTTAATCTCTTAGGGAAAAATGAGATCGCAATCCGTTCGTGTTTGCACCTCAAGCATTGCTGTGGAACAGACTCCATGGTCTCCTGTTCGACTGTCAAAAATTCCCGGTCTTTATTGTCAACTTGCAATTCCCAATTTTGGCTGGTGAAACTTCAATTCTTCATAGTCAAGTCATGTTGAATCATGTCAAATCCCCGTGTTTCATGGTAGATCCTGTTTCTAGTGTCAAAATCCCATGATTTTTTCCCAATGGACCAAACCCCAAAAGGATGCCTAAAGCGTGTCCAGGTTCCCAGGTGTGCAAGGTTCTATCGACCCAAATGGGGGAAGAAATCCTGCACCGATGGTTTGAAATATCAATAGTGGGATAAACATGGACAAACCACCTAGCCTCTAACGTTTACATAACGAACTGGAAAATCACCATGCTATTAATGGCTAAATCCACGAACTAAATCACCAGAGGGTATCAACTGCTGGATTTTTTCCACTGCATTTCCACCATCATTTCCCATGGTTTTCCCGGCCAAGTCTCCATCCACCAGCTCCCGGCCCGGCGCGTCGGCGTGTTGCTCCGTGCCACGGCAGAGCAGAAGCACCTGCTCGTACCTCGCGACGTACGGAAAACGTGGAAAAACATTGGCAAAAAGGTGGGGAAATACGAGAAAAAACGTGGAAAAATATGGCAAAAATTTGGATAAACAAGGAAACATAGGGAAAACATGGAAAAGATAAGGATTTTTTATGGAAAACAATATGGAAAAGAACAGGAGACAAACATGAAAAATATATGGAAATTGATAGCAAACCTGAAAGTTCGATAGAAAAGTTGAAAAACTTGAAAAAATACAAAGGAAATACATCATCGAACTAACGTCCTGGAAAAACTGTTCTGCATCTTTTTGGGGCCCATTATGTAGGAAACTAAATCTGGGGGAAACGGTGAGTTGAGCAATACACATGGAAAACTCGCAAAAATGGATAAACATGATAAGCTGTGAGTTCCAGCGAAAATTGTAGAAAACCTGATAAACCCTGGAAAAAATTGGAAAAAAACAATAGGAAATCAACCACACGTTGCAAAAGCGGTTTAGCCAAACAAGAAGTGGAAGTGGCCGACAATAGTGGTGGTTTTGCGTGGTTTTAGCAGCAAAATGGGGATCTAATCGACAAAAAAAAGGAAGCGGACAACGATGATGATGATGATGATGATGACGATGATGATGATGATGATGACGACGACGACGATTCTTACAGCGGGGAAAACCTCAAGAAATCGTAGGTTACAGACCCACAACAGGTTCTTTTTTCGATGGTAAATGGGAATAGCAACACTTGGCAATGCTGAAAACCATGGGATATCCCTGCCAAAAATGGAACAAATTTAATTTACAGGAAATCCTGATCTATGTGCGGAGCGGACAGACGGCTGTAGCTACACTTGGCACAGATTGATCCATGTCCGCGGTGCCCAGCACATGCCCATACATTATCATACATTATGGGATATCTTTCAAGTTCCAATCAAACCTCAAATGTTTTCCTAGCGAATCCATGGGTCAACGTGGTGAAGCCAGTTTTTTAACTGGTTTGTAAAGCATAGCTGGTTATACATACCAAAAATGTTCCAGGGGTCTGCTGGATTTGCAAATTGAATTTCGTAAGCCAAGAGTTGCAACGTGCACAAATTTGCGAAATGACCAGAGTTGACTCCGAGAATACGAATGGCAGCATCCCAAACGCTTTTGTTCCCACCGATATTGTGCGAAATTCAACACACAAGCGAATTTAACATGTCAAATGAAAAGGTTCGACCCAAAAAATGTTTGGATACAAAGGTACTTGCATATACATGCATATACATTTCTAGCATCTGCTGGTCACTTGATTCCAAAATATCGACCCTTTCCCACATCATCTTTCCCTCCTGGTAAACCATCCGAGAAACATCACAGACTTGGTCCAAAACTTTTCGTTGTTCTGTTCCAAGAGTTTCCTGGGGTATAGCAGCAACAGACAAACATGGGTTGAGGCCACAAAAC
>CAMXCT020001461.1:0-142500 GCA_947184155.2 Cladocopium goreaui | reverse complement strand
TGTTTTTGCGCCTGTCACCCCCCTCCCACCGGACGGCTTTGTGCTCGTCCGGTGGGAGGGGGGCCTGTGCGGCGACTTCTGTACTGCGGTCTTCCTGCGGCGGGGCGCGTTGGCAGGGCGATATGGTCATTCGACTTTCTTTTTGAAAATTTCCGTCGTCCGGTATCATTACAAGATGTTTATATGCGTGCATTCATGTAAGGACGCATTCTCATTCTCTCGCCGCTCTCTCTCTCTCTCTATATCTTCATCATCTTTGGATCGGTGCATAGTATAATATCACACATCTTCTCTGGGATTGTATAGCGATGGGGGCTCTTTCGTGATTTCTGAGGTCTACGTGGTGCCATGATGGTGCTGAGGTAGCGGAATTCTGATTCGTGGGCTGGTAGTATCAGATCGGTTGATATACATACATGCACATGCATATATATATATACTATGTTTTAAGACCTTTGAAGAACTTATTGGTTTCTTTCTCTATTTTTCTATATATATATATATCATACATAATCAGATTTCAATTTACGTAAACAGACGGAGCAATAAAAGACACAGAATGTCAAATATATCGATGATCCTACGGGTGCACATACACGGAGATGCACTCATACCTCATACACACACACATACAGATACTATGCGGATAGACCCAGAGACCCCACGTCGGTTCCCAAAGCCGTCCTCAGTGCTCAGTCTCGGCCCTTTTCTTCTCCTGACGGGGGAAACCGTGCGGGAATGTGCCGTGTGAATAGGCCAGTGGATGGGAATTGGGGACGCAATCTTTAGCGAAGTGGAATGGCCACTACATCCTTCGATCTATATCATGGTGTACAGTCAATGTTTTCGGGGTGTCCAGGATGTAAAGACGGGCTTTTAATATATACAACTAGTCTTGCCAAATAGGAATTTCGAATGCCTAGTCTTGAAGTTGCACACCAATGCTTATAATTTTAACGGTTTGAAATCTCGTTACGTGGAAGATGGAAAGTTGCCCTTCGCCAAAAATTAAGTGAGTGCTCGTGCGCATTCCGGGCCCCAGCCCCACTCCCTGGCCTCAGGATTGGTCAGCTTGGTCCAGCTGCCTCACCCGACCCAGGAGTGCCCTTACGTGCTGGGCAATCCTCCTGGGCCACGCCTGCCGGCGTTGGCGGTCCCCTCCGCAAAGCGAGGGCTTGGCGAGCGGCTGCTGACAGCAGCTTCTTGACTCGCCGCAGGCGCTGAAGCTCCAGCACCGTGCCGACAACCATCTCCTTCGATGTGAATCAGATCAGGGTGGGTCCAATTTAAGGGGTCTAGATTTTTACAGATAGGCATAGCTAGATCGTAGAGGCATACACATATAAATAAATAAATAAATAAATAAACCAAAAAAATAAATAAATATATATATATATATGTATGTTGATATTTACATAAACAGTGGATCTACTGTAGGTGTGTAACCTCTTCGTTCGATTTTTCCTTCTTTATTGCATCCATTGATCTTTCTGCACTAAGAGATGTCTCAATCCTGAATGGCCGATCGTTATATCATGTCTTTTTTATAAACATTAGATATTTTTATCTTTTTAGACCTCATAAACTCTGTTCTCAAGTCGTTGTTTTCGCGGAGATGCATCGGGCCATCGGTGATCAACCTACTTGCTCCAGCAATCTGTGATAGAATCAAGATAATTGATGGTGCATCATTCGTGCTACGGCTTTAAAAAAAAAACGCTACAAAAGCGCAACCCAGCCTGGATAAAGGGTTACTAAAAAAACGAAGGGATTTGAGAACAGGCCCTTCATTTTTGTGGTGATGTTTAAGTAGATCCCACTGATCGAATTGGAACGCCTCGTTTTTTAGCGTTTGCATTTTGTAGTGATCCTTATTGTGACACAAGAGAAGTCACAGACCAACAGACTCAACAGACCTACAAAATTCAAGTTTTTTCATTTGAGAAGAGATCCTGCAAGATGGTGCATATGTTTGATTTTGTCGCCAAGTGCCACGCCTGCCACGCAAAGTGCCGCGGCGTCACAAGTTGCGCGTGAAAGAGAGTGTGTGACAAAGTTGTGTGTGAAAGATGGTGTGTGACAAAGTTGTGTGAAAGATGATGTGTGACAAAGTTGTGTGTGAAAGATGGTGTGTGACAAAGTTGTGTGTGAAAGATGGTGTGTGACAAAGTTGTGTGTGTGAAAGATGGTGTGTGACAAAGTTGTGTGCGAAAGATGGTGTGTGACAAAGAGGCGGCGGAGGTGGCGTGACGGAGGCCGGACGGATACAGAATCAAAAACAAGAACCCCACACAAAGATGTGGGGAAAAAGAAATCGATCAGACAAGGGACAAGGGCTTACATGCTGTGACCATGCCTGTGGCAGGGGCTTGCGCTGCCCGGACTATTTTTTTGCAAAGCGGATGGCTCGGAAGTGCGACGTTGTTTCCTGGTGCCTTGACTCAGGGAAGGGTCGATTTCAGTAATTAAGTCAAAAATTTAAAAAAAGCTGCAAGGTTTGTCGCAACACCATTTGTTGGTTTCTTGTGATGGCTTTAAACGTTGGTTGGAATCCAATATAAAAGTCTTACATAAATTATAAGCAAACAATTCCGAACCATCAGAACAAAGGGCCCCTGCAAAGTGCATCGACAGATGCCAGGGGCCGATTGGACCGACAAGTCCGAGCAGCACTGCACCATGTCAAAATGTGGTCGGCATCGGGCGTAAAGCCTTCCTCCTCCCAGTCTAAAGGGCGCTGAAAAGATTGCATTTATGCGCCAAAAAACATGCAATTTCCAGCAAAGGGCACGTGCGAGCATCGCGACACCAGGCAAACTTGCAATGCAAACGCATCTGGCGCCAAATTGTTTGGCGCCACTGGCCAGCTGCACGCCCCAAGGCTACCCTTCGCTCATGAGGGAAACATTCCCTCTCTCTGCTGGTGTCTCCCGCCCGTACCTCAAGCAAGCAGGCAAGCAAGCAGCAGCCGGCAAGCAGCAGCCGGCAAGCAGCAGCCGGCAAGCAGCAAGCAAGCAGCAAGCAAGCAGCAAGCAAGCAGCAAGCAAGCAGCAAGCAAGCAGCAACCAGCGTTTGCCCCTTGAAAGAATAGTCAAATACATGTTTTAAAAATCAACGCAATACAAAGATTGAACTTTTTCCATGCGCACGGCCCCAAAAGAATGAAATCGTTCAGTTACTAAAAGTTGTGATGATGCCAAAATTGAACTTTTTCCAGGCGCACGGCCTCCCGATACGACTTTCAGAAACTGATACGACTTAAACCGAGCGTTAGTATATATGTTGCATATCAGATCCATCTTGGCCATATAAACATGGTGCTGTTAGACGAGATTAGTGGATTTGTAGTTAAGCCACATGACGGTATACTATCTATAGCGATCTCCTGTTGAAATAACATGCTGTCAGGACGCGCCTTCTTATGTGGGTCATCCAAGCGATGGCTGGTTCTTATCCTGGAACAGCCACGAAGTTCATTCTATGCTGCTTTGGCACCCAAGTATGAGAGAATTCATGATGTCGCTTCCCAAGGGTGTAAATCTTGAATGTATGTGCGAGACTCCATGTCCTTCCGAAACAAATTCAACTGATACATTCGTTTCACTTTGACGATCAAACAGGGTCAAGTAGGAATGATTGCAGGCGTGCATGAAACTACCGGTTGGGAGATGTCCAAACTGTTACCTGTGTTTAATTACAAAAGTGTTGTGTAAAGTTTTGTATGTTTTGTTGAGAAGTTCTTGAAACACCACATTCCCATGGGTATGATAACTAAGTTCCACTGTTAACAAGTAGCGTGCTTTCGGAAGACTTCAACCATCTTCAACTGGAACTGTTGTGGTAGTGCCATTCATTGGCAAACACCAGTCAGTTCTGGTACATCAAGCAATAGTTTGGCATTGATGCTATATAGTATGTAGATCCTGCACCGAAAGAGTTGTTTGCCCAAGATGAGTAGAACATAGCCTAACATGAGCCTAAAAAATCCAAGTGGCCCAACGTGAGCCTAACTTAGCCCATGTGTGGCCCAACATGGGCTCAAGCGGGTCCCTTCGGTTCCCCAAGGGGCTGTCCCCGGCGTTGGCTAAGCAGACCGCATCAGGCTGCACGGCAGCGCCTTGAAAGTGGCCATGTCGTCACTGGTGCCCCTTCAGCCTTACCCTTGGGTAAGCCGCTTACAGATCATACAGCAAGCCATTATAAAAGCAATGATAAACCCGAAAAAGCGTCCTGTGATCATGTTGGATCAGTGTGCTCTGCAATGGCATTAAGCATTCCAATTGCAACCAATATCCTACATGCAGGTGCAAAATCGCAGCACCAACCGTTTGAGTGCCAGGCCAGCAGTGCAACCAAGGTCTTCGCACCGCAGGGCAGTCAGCTATCCTGTGCAGGTGAATTGACATGCGGAAATTTCATTCGGCCGCCTATCTGTTGAAAAGCCAGCGGTGGAAATATATATATATATGCATCAGTTCAACCGTTCAACCATTTTTAGCAAGTATCCAGCTTCCAACCACCGGTTTCTGCGGTCTTTTTCCAAGGATCCATTCCTGTGTGGGCGAATAGCCATCAAACAACATACAGCAATAACCATATATATAGGAATGGATTTCTGCCACCACAAAAGCAGATCCAATTGCTCTGGCATCGCCGGAGTCCTGGCTTCGTGGCTGCATGTTTGAGAAGAGTTGCCTATCAGGCGGAGATTCTTTGCTTCAACCACCAGACGACCCGGCTGATCAAAAACTTTGGAAGTTTTGAACAACTTGGTGAGGCTTTTTCGCTGTCAAATCGAGTGGGACCATTTCAAAGGAGCCGCTGCTCCGTGCAACTCTTGTTGCATCTTCAGGGCTGCAGGGGGTACCGATTTGCACCCTGTCAGGCTACAACTGAAGTGAGAAATAGAAATGATAGAAATGCCATATTCGGAAAAATATAGGAAAACCCGCGCTTGACTTCCAAATCTTTCAAGTCTATGCAGCTTTTACTTTTCACTGTCTGGGATTGGAACCTTTGGGTTGCCAGGCGTAAATCCGTACCCCAAAAAGAAAGGTTGATATCGCTCCCTCCAGTGCTGGAGTCTCAGCATGACCTGCAAAACACCAAAGGAATTACAAATCTTTTGGATTCACTTTTCACTAATTCTGCACCACAAGTTGAAATAAGAGGTGACCAATGCCACGCAGTTGATGAGAAAACGGACTGCTCGTGACGCTGGCATCCTACCAGCCCAAACGCCTGTCCAACATCAGCAAGTGCGCAAATGCACCGGACAGCGGGCCCTGTGCGCTTCGCGGTTTATGTCAATGCTTGGTGTTTATGATAGTTCCCGCTTTTATTTGAGCAATTGTGTAACCAATTCTGACAGTATATATATATATATATTTGGGCTGGTTCTCATTCTAGTTAGGGCATGTCGGAATGTCGGATGAGATTGATCATCCCGTTGTCAGGGTTGAAATGGGTGGAAACAAGCGTGTTTGCAACTACCAACCAGTGATTGACAGATGACTGAGAGTTTGCAAGGCACCGTTCGCCTCAAAGTAGCGCCCAATTGCCTTGTCTTTTCAAGGCCACCCAGTTTCAAGCCAGTTATTCGGTCGTGTAATTGGGCACCCCATCCCCAAAGTGAAGAATCATTTCGCGGCTAAGGCCAGGACTTGCTGAAGCTTCCACGCCTTCCGTGCCTAGGTTCATGCTTTCAGAACCCGAGGGGCTACCCCAAGGTCTGAGGCGCTAGCCCGCTTCTTCCGCTGCTTTTGTCGGAAGAGGCGTGTGTGCACCAAAAGCGCTTGGGCCTGTGAAGCGGGCGTTTTTTCGTGTGCAATTGTTTCATGGGACAATGCGCCAAGCCTGGACGTAGTTGTCCCATCCCGGTGGTGCCTGAATCATGAATCTGGTCATTTAGGACATTACGCCGTCAACACCTCCTGAGGCCATCACCGCTGGCTCTTGCATCATCTTGCGAACCTCGCGCGCTCCAGCAGGAGCTCAAATGTCGAGAGGGAGATCAAGTTTCGAGACAAGACACAATGCTGCCGTAGACCTCCACCCAGGTCTCCCAGTGGGATAGGAGCCAGATATGAGATGATCGGATGTGTGTCCGCGCCTTGCGGTGCTGCCGCAATGCCTCTAGCACGTACGCGCCGGAAAACTTCTTCGGGGCGTCGTACGCAGGGTGGCTGAGTTCCGTCAGGAGCAGCATAGCGTTGAAGGCTTCCCTGTCACTGGGGTTTCGCGCTGCTGCCTGAAATAAGGCGTCGGTGCATGCAGGGGCGGATAGGGGGTCTGACTTGAAACTGAGAAGGCGGAGGCAAAGTGCAAGGCATGGCTTCTCGCTATGCGTGGAACCAAGAATTTTGATGGTAACGATATTCACTTTGGAGAAAGGCTTTACATCGCGCACTTGCGGCCCCGGAATTCCTATTTAAAAAAAGCGGACAACCGAACATTCCAAGATTCCTGACTATGTTCTGCCATCGCTGTGGCCTGGCCCCGCACATTTGGCGTCTTGACGCTAAAGATGTAGCTGAAATACTGGTCTGCTCGCGATTCAGCTGCAAAGTGTTGCCGCTCCTGGCACCGTGTAGGCACAAGTGCTCAAAGGATTTGGGCACAAGTGCATGAATGCGGCGCTTGCCTGACGATTTTTTGCGGCCATTTCAAGAATGAATATACGCTGCTCCCCGCCTCGTCTTTGAGCACCAGTTTGGCAGCCTTTGCGGGGCCCAGGTCCAAACCATCCACTTCCGCAGCAGTGGCCTGGAGGTAATTCACCAGCGATGGTAAATACCAGTAGAACAATAGTAAAACCCAATAATGGTAAATCCCAGATAAAGTTTTCAGAAATTAAAAAACAAAATATTCAGCCGGTCACTTGTGAAAAAAATATTCATTATATATGGAATTGGTGAGAAATCTACCGTAATCAACCAGGCATGGTAAATCACAGGAAAACCATGGTAAGCCCCAGTAAAACCACGGTAAATCCCAGTAAAACCAACGTAAATCCAAGTAAAACCATTGTAAATCCTAGTAAAATTGTGGTAAATCTCACCAAAACCATGGTAAGACCATGGTGAACCCAAGTAGAGCTATGGCAAATCCCAATAAAACAATGGTCAATCCCCGCCAAACTATAGTAAAACCATTGTAAACCCCAGCAAAACCATGGTAAATCCCAATAAAAAAATGGTAAATCCCGGCAAGACCCTTGTAAAGCAATGGGAAACCTCAGTAAAACCATGGCAAATCCAATAAAACCCTGGCAATCCCCTAAAAACATGGTAAAACCCAGTAAAACATGCATGCATGCATGCATGCATGCATGCATGCATGCATGCATGCATGCATGTATGTATGTATGTATGTATGTATGTGTATATATATATACATACGATTAAGTTGTCTCAGTGTTTCACATCATGCTTTTGCAGCTCAGCAGTGCCAACGGGCAGGTAGTTACGAAGGCCGGTTCCAACGCCACCAGTTGATGGGGCTTGCGGTCATCCATCTTTGCGTCCAGCTGGGGCCGCAATCCTTCTCCACCCTGAGTACGGGTGAGCCTTGAAGTGGGCCGACCACATGGCAAAGCCATTGTCAAATGGGGATATCCAAGAATGTACAGCATACGCTAGCTACTAGTGGCTTGCTCTTGAAATCGGGCTTGCAGGGTGCGTCTGCATCTGGTCTGCCCCTTGAAAGTAAAATCTCATTGAAACCGTGGTATATAAAAATAAAAATACAAATCCTAAATAAAACCGTAGATAAACCCTAAACAAACCCTAAACAAACCCCAAACAAACCCTAAACAAACTTAAGAGTTGGTGACATGATAAACCTCTGGGCAGCACCCCCGGCCTTAATCATATGTGTATATATTTGTATACATAAAATCAAAATCATATGTATAATTTACTATTTATATATATATATATATGTATGAGATATTCCCAGCTCCATCCAGATATGCTTTCTGCATGTCCCCAGCGTCTCAGCCAAGGGCAGTAGCGCTTGGGGCCCATCGCGTTTGGTGCGGTAGCCGAAGGGGCTGGCATGACACACCTCGATGCCGTAGAGCTGCAGGAGTCGTTGGAACTCCGGGACGCGCTCGGGGTTAGAGGTCACCACATAGACCCGGCGGACTTTCACCATGGCGAGGTACGAGAAGTGAGGCGAGGCCCAGAAGAAAGCACGAGTGAAGTGATATCAAACATCATTCTGGGTGATTGCTGTAAGACCCAACAAACATTCAAACAGAAAACATCGAAGTTGTGGGTGTGAAGAATCCCACGCACAAATGTTTTCGATCATATGAATCATATGCGCACCTGACTTTCATCTTGTGACACAAGGTTGGATCATCTTTCCAGCTCTGTTCTGACGGCATGGCGAAAGCAGCAACTGAAGCAGAACGCTGCGGTGTTCTCCAGCGCCTTATGTCAGCCTATGGCCTTGCTCCAGAGAATAAGTGACTCAATGTGTGCATAAAATTGCAGTCAGAAGACAAAAGTCAGAAGTGGGAGTTTGGGTACAAAATGTCGCCCCATCTCGAAAATCTCCAGCTCAAACCTTAGAATCTCCCCCTCTGCACTGATAGAGTAGGTAGTCAAGGCTCATGGGTGGACAAGACAAAAAAACTGACGATGACGATGGCGATGACGATGACGATGACGATGACGATGATGATGATGATGATGACGACGACGACGACGATGACGACAATGATGACAATGATGACAATGATGACAATGATGACGATGATGACGATGGCCATGACCAAGACCATGACCATGACCATGGTGATGATGATTACCCTGGTCGTGGCTGGCATTTCTCCGCAGTGCATGGTCTGTGACCAAATTTCCAACAGCCTTAAGCTGTGGAAAGCCAGTCTGACCTCGCCTGCTGCCAGGTGCAGGGTGCGGCGTCACAGCAGCGCAAGTTGCTGCCGTTTTTGTTTTGTGGAAGCTGTGCTGGAACTGAAATACGTTGGAAATGGCAACCTTTGGGCTAACTCCAATACCAACACTGGCTCATAAACCTGCCCTGTCTTCTTACATGATCTTACAGATGTAACGACAAATAAAGGTAACCAATGCAGTTCCAGGCCTTGCCTCAATCAGCATACGCTTCTCGCAAGTGGCCATCAGCCAGTTGCTGATCGTGTGGACAAACTCCACTCTTCCGAGATGCGGGTCTCCGACAAATCCAGGGAGGAGTCGTCGCCGTCCTCGTCCCCGGCAGAGGTTGTATACCATCCGAACATTATGAGGAGTTCCGGTAGTTGCCCAATGAATCTGGGATTGAAGACTTTGAGATGATGAAAAGCCCTGCTAGCTACATCTAGCTACATCTAGCTACCAGCTACCAGCTACCATGAATGCCAGTTTAGCCGCAAGACTTCCAGATGACCATCTAATGGATGCATTTTGACACACCCCCACATGGACCCATCCATAGATCGATGGCTCCTGTGTTGGCAGGTCGGTGGGTCCGTGCGAATCTGCCTCCGAGCACATCTGATCGCAAAACGTGACCCCTGGCGCATGGGGCAGACTTGCGGTACAAGATCCAACCCTTCGCCGAATCCCCCCACTGCCTAGGGGGGTCTTTAGCATTAGGGGGATGAGATGAATAATCGAAAGCAACAAAAACCCTTCTAGTAATTGGACATAGTTAAATCACCACGTTCATCCATTCATGTTCCATAGCAGTTACCAATGACTGGAGGGTATTGGGAAAAATTTGATTTTCTCACCCAAAAATTGATGGACTTACCTTCAAAAAATGCGGACTTCACATGGTTTAACCATGAAAACTGGGAGTTTCAGATGATTGTAACCATCAAAAATTGGAAATTCCACATAGATTTCACCAAAAATAGGAAGTTTCACCCTTTCCACATCCAGGCCTGGCAGTTCGCAGCTCTTCAGATCCGGCGCCCCCAGCACCCGCAGCACATTCGCCGCCACGATGGGCGGCACCAGCCGGGAACTGAGGCACACGGCCATGCGCGAGCACCAGCGGTCCAGGCGACAGGTGGTGCCAACGGGTCGCAGGCGATGGGCGAAGGGCACCTGGCAGAAGTAGGTCTGGTAACTGCCTCAGATGTGGAGATTGCTTGGGGGAGATATGTTTTTTGGGGATTTGGGGAAAGCTCGGGAGATGTTGTTGGGAAGATGGTTGAAGATATCATGGAGATAGAATGGTGATATCATGGGTATATCATGGGTATACAAAAATACATATATATATATAATTATGTAATGGGGAGATTGTGGGGGGATATGTTTGAGGTTTACAAGCAACAATGTGATTGTGATATTTGGGTGTGTCTGAAAATTGGGTATGGGCGCCCCAAGTCATTGCACTCGCAATACCCAATTTCGAGACCAAACCATTGCAATTCAGGGGGTGCAAAATAATCAAAATATTGGGATTTGTACTAGAAGCTGTTTTATGTTTTTGAACCAAAAAAATACCCTCCAGTAATCAAACATGGCAACAGGAAATCCCCTAAGGTTGACATACACATCTATAATTGAGGGATTTTCCATTGCCATGTTTGAATTCCAGAGGGTAACCATCAACAAGGGGGGGGTGTTTAATGGATTGCTTTTGTTGGGAAAATCTATGGGAACATTCCTTTTTTGCCACTACAGTAAATATAGGGGTTTCCTCCAGATTCTCCCAATAAAATCAAATTCATCAACTATCAGTTTCTCCATTTTCGAGCTCAAACAAGATCTGGGCGATGTATTCTAGCTTTTCTGTCTACTTTTTCATAACAATCAAAGTTGGTATCTCCTGGTTCTCCCAACCATGGCTAGCCGCGAGCCCAACCCACCCCCATCCAAGGGGCTGCCCAAGTAGTGCTTCACCAGGTCATGTAGTCCTGCCCGGAGATGGGCTAAGCGCCTGGAGACCTTCCATTCCACCCAGGGCCGTTCCTGCCACGGCCGCAGGTGGGTCTAAGATGTCAACTCCGTGGTTTTTTTTAAAGGGAGCTGTCTAAACATGTCTAAACTATAAGTCTTTGACTAACTTCAGCCAATTCCCAGGTTTGGACAAATTGGTGTGTTTTTTACTTGGTGGAGAACTACCCACGAATCGGAAGATGATATTTATGGTTTTGTTGGTGGGACAAGTAAGGTTAATGCACTTAAAACATCCTATACCTAGGGTGAACTAACCGACGAATACGATTCGTCGGTAGTTCGCCACCAAGTACCACTTAAAAATTGGGAACATGGTTTTATAATGTCTTCCTTCCCTTGGATTTTTTTCCCATGGACTGGGAAATTGTTCGTTACCAAAATGGGATGGTCTACGACTGAAAACGGGACCATTTCATCTACAGTTTTTCTGGATCTTCACTTTAAGCCCGTATCAGGGAGAATTTGAAAAACTACAACTTCAGCGAAGTGGGTAATTGCTCATCTTGTCAAGCAAGAGCGTAGTTATGGGAACAATGTTCTGGCAATCCGGCAGTAACTCTGGCACTTGAAAATCTCAAAATCCTACATCTGTAGATGAATGAATAATAACAAATCTATGTGTATAGAAATAATACTATATCATATTATATTATATTATATTATGTTATGCTATGTTATGTTGTATTAAATAATATTATATCATATTAAATTAAATTATATTATATTATATTATGTTATATGAAATAATATTATATCATATTAAATTAAATTAAATTATATTATATATTATATTATATTATATTATATGACTATGGCAATATTCCAATACCAGGTTTGTTTGCAAGAGTAAACCGCTAACCGCCCACCACTAACCTCGACCACCACAACTGGCGCAGGATTTGCCATCAACCGCAGGACCAAAAACAACCAATAACCTGACATCACCTACACCGGTTCTTCCTAAAATGCGGCGGAATGAAGAATCAAGGTCAAATTGCCTGGATTCCAAAGCGTTTCGAGGCTTCATCACATGTACCCTCCAGAAAATTAACATAGTATAACAAAGTATGATGATGATGATGATGTCCCCATCAAACATGGTGATTTTCCATAGCTATGTTGGTTTGCCAGAGGGTATGTCATCATTTTTCCGCATGGACATAGATGTGGATCAAGAGGATGCTCATCCCCCATTCCGGTGGCAAAGCTGATAGTTGTCGACCCATGCCCATATATTTTGCTGGCCGGGGGCACTCCCAACAAGGTTGCTCCAAGCTATATAGGTAAATGGTAAATGATTCCAAGCTACATGGTGAAAATCAGTGATTTGATTGACTTCTTCAGTCAATTATATAATTACTTTGTACTTTTACCGTAACCTGCATCTGGGCTCCATTCCGCAGCCTCTGGAGTCTTCTTGCCCCGCCACAAGTGACATTCGATGATGTAATGCAAGTGGCGGCCACAGGTCGAATGTCCATGGACCCGGATGGTGAACTCCGGGTTCTCGGTACCTGAGCCCAGCTAAAGAAGGGCGGATTGGGATTGGAGCCCATCAAAGAACCCTGCAAAATGCACCACGAATGATTTGGAAATGGTGAGAATATGTGGGGATTGAGGATTAGTTTTTTTCCGTCCAGTAGTAGATTCACTTGAACGGGCCCGAAAAGGAAGGGATCCGACACCAAAAGATATATATTTGGGAAAGGGATCGAAAAATGCTGAAATCTGGATCTAAGTGGAGGTCCTAGGAAAGCACAAACTTCAACCCCAGCCCATATCTTAGGCCAGGCTAGCTTTCCTTTTCAAGAGATGGCAAGACAGAAACGACTGGGCCAATGTTCATCAAGCCACCCTTTTGCCAATCCATTTGCGTGCTTGCCTGGAATCCGAAGGGATCCAAGAAGAGCGCCACATCACGACCAGTCAACTGCTTTGGCAGCTCGATAAAATCATCATCCACGGTATCGTCCATCGCATCAAGTGGCCCAGGAAGTCGCCGACATGGCTGCTGCGTGCAGTGGGATCTTTGTTGATGGCCGTTGATGGCCGTTGATGGCGATGGCTGTTGAACCACTTTTAAAAGGAGGCTATGAAACCTAGGCCAAAGAAAGTGTGGCCACTGGATTAAAGAGGCCTTGGCAAATCATGGCAGCTAAAAGTGAGGAGTGTTAGGAAGGCATTGGCTAGAAAAGGCTTTATATGTCTTTATGATGTGTTCTGCCGTTTTATTATATAAATCAAGCGTTCAAAAAGGACTGGACAGCCCCACAATCCCATCGCTGACTGGGTTCTGCTGAATGCCACTGCATCTTGATGCGCTGGGTGCAACTTGTGGGGCGAAAGAATCTTTCCAAAACACCTTGAGCCAGATTGACCACCGATCACCAAAAGCCTGCTGGGTCTTGTATGACTAAAGCACGTCTGAAAATATTGCGTCTCATGCTGTATGACCTTCAAAAGCACCTTTAGGCATCAGGATTCTGGCGTCGCACGTCTGAAAATATGGCACCGCCAAGTCCAATTGTCGAATCATATTTTACCCTAGTTTACCCATGAAAACTGGCAGATTTTGAAGGTCTTGGTTGTAAATCCACAAGGATGTCAACAGATCATCTTCATCAGCAACGAACGCCTCAAACCCTCAACAGGATTTCCTGATGCATCGGAAAATCCACAACTCTTGAACTGTTTTGCACTGGGCAAACTTTTGACTGTGCTTAGTATGGTTGACTTGTCTAGCCTAGCCACATCCAAATCTTCCCTGGTCACCAGTTGGGTAATTTTCGTCACACAATCTCAATCGCTGACTCAGAGTCTCAGCAGGGCTTTGCCCTGGGAGATCCCTGACGCCTGAAAATCGATGAAATCTATGATGAAATATGATATGAGGGTGTTTAAGGCCTGGGGCTCCCCAAAACCATTGGTTTCCGGATGAAAAATCACCAATATTGACAAATTTAACAAGGAGACCTCGAAGCAGGCCCCCCACGACTCCAGAACCCCGGGCGCAATCCCAAACGGCACTCACATTCCATCGCTGTCCGAGTCTTCACAAAGATCCCCATGGCTTAGAGCGTCATGGAGTTCGTATCCCCAGCGTGCAGAGAAACATTGGAAGCAGATCACCACGGAGTTTAGACCCAGGACCAGGCCCAACCCCGCATAGGCCAGTGGAAACTTGGAAACCAAGTAGTCCAGACATCCCTCATAGGTGTCCAGGGCATAGTCATCACCTGGTGCCAAGTTTTTGTGAAAATTCTTTTTGGTGGAAAGCAGAGTAAAGATCAGCATTCCAAAGCAGGATTTTGAAATGAAACAAGATTTTTCCCCAAACAGTGTGTCCACACTGAGGGGTTCTTACGGTAGGAGCTAAAGGGTTGGGGTTCGATCAGGGTACGCTCTGTGGCCTCCGGTTTTTTCGCTGTAAATTCTTGCGCAAAAGTTCCCTTGTGAGATGCCCATGTGCATTTCGACTGCGCAAGCTCGCATTAAAGTGTGGGCCGTGATTCCCGAGGTGTAGCTTTACCCGCACACAATGCCCGTTTTTTGGGTTGTGTTCATTTTTTTTGCAGGCATGGTACTTTCGGGACATTTTGAAGTCTGGAACGTGGTTTTGCGTGACAGGTGCAGGACATCGGACACTTTTCCATCTCTGTGGCAGCTGTAGCACTCTTGGCGCGCTGCTAAAGCATTGGCAGGCATGGGTCAAAATGAGAGGTGGTTTTGGACGTCGTCTTCGTGGCAGGCGCAGTATTTGGTGAATTTGGATGACGTTTTGAAAGGGTCGAAAGCCTCGTTTTGTGAAACAGTCGTCATTTTTGATTTGGGACATGATGATGATTCCGTGTTGCAGGTGTGGAACTTCGGATGCCTCGGGCTCATTTTTCGTGGCAGGCGCAGCAATTACTTTGTAGACCCCCGCAAAAATGTACCCGAAACATTGGTAAAACATTGTGTTTGACATTTTCAATGTGTGTTTTTCGTGGTGCATGCAATGTTTTGTGAAAATCTAACATGTCATTGCGCAACCCTCTCGGCACTTTGTGCGTGTCAGACCGCTCTCATTGTGGCGCGGTGCATATTTTGATCTCGCTCGCGCAACCCTCTTGGAACTTTGTTGCTTTGTGCCTGTCGGTTGCTCTCGTTGTGGCGCGGTGCTGATTTTAGCTGATTCCCTGGGGTTCTGGTAAAGAGAGCTGATGAATTCTCTGGAAGGTCCTTCTATGACGATCTTGCAAGCGTTTCATGGTGCAGCCGCGGAATCGTTATGAGAAGATCTTGTGACGACCCTGTTGAGATCTTCTGAGAGGTCCTTGCCTGGGAAGATCTTGCGGAGATCCCGGTGAAGTTCTCTCTAAGAGGTCTTTGCATGATCTTGTTCAGGTCCTTGTCAGGAGATCTTGTGCTGATCCTGGTAAGATCCTCCCTAAGAGGTCCTTGCATGAAGATCTTGCAGATGCCCATGTATTCGAGGTGCTTGTATGAAAGCTCTTTTGGGATGCTCTTGGGAGGTTCTTGTACCAAGATCTTCCAAGATCCTCTCCAGCAGCAGGTCCTTTTATGACGATCTTTGAGATTCTCTTAAGGGGTCCTGGCATGAAGATCTGGGTCAAGGTCTTTTACAAATCCTTGTGAGAAGATCTTGTATTGTAGAGATCCTGGTGAGACACCAAAGAGGTCCTTGCATGATCTTGTACAGGTCCTTGTGAGAAGATCTTGAATAGGTCCTGTTGAAATCCTCCTCAAGAGGTCCTGACGCTAAGATCTTGAAGATGCTGTGCGTTTGTGCTTGTATGAAAATTCTTCTGGGATGCTCATAGGAAGTTCTTGTATGAATATCTTGTGAGATCCTCTATATAGAAGGTCCTTCTTCGACGATCTCTTGAAATCCTCTCCTGATGAGTAGACATAGCATTGCTTCTTGTATGTACCAAAACAAGTTCGTGCTGCAGCACTTACATTAGTGTCTAAGCTGATCTGTTACTGTTCCATAGCTACTGTTGCTTGTATCTGGTACGTTGACTTCCTACCCCCGGCACTGTTTGGGGTCTCTTGCCGGTGTAATTTTTGGAACCACACTTTAAAAATTCATTTTTCTGGAAAATGTCAAACACACCCAAAAAAAAAAATCATACAACATCCACAACCAGCACCCAGTGACTCTTGCGATATTTACATGCCTCCATGATGCCTACACAGCTTCCATTCCTTCGGCACACCGTCTCCACCGAGCTGAGCCCTATCAGCAGCAGGATCATCAGAATGGCATGAAGGACGTGCAGACAGCCACCGCAGCAGCTGCAGCACACGAAGCAGCCCAGGCAGGGCCGATTGTTGCGCTTGGCGCCAAAGAAGCCAAAACATGGCACCTAGACTGGAACAAAAATGAATGTGTTGATGTGTTGGAATAGAGGTATTGTTGGAACTGGTCATACTGGTCAGGGGGATCATCCTAACTGAAAGCTTGAACATATTCTCTTCTTTCGAAATGGAGCTTGTTTCTAGCTGGGAAAATCATCCATAAATGAAGGTGTTAATGGCTTAGTTATATCAAAAAGCTTAGTTATATCATAAAAGGGTATAAGTTTATTGAATAGCCATCGGGATCGTTATCCCCTTTGATTTTCTGTTGTTGTTTTCACATGAATAGCCCGACCACTGGTTAGCCACACCAGGCACTATGAGGGCCAGAATCAGCGCATTCACGCCCACCAGGTACTTGCTGTAAGGCTGCATGAAGATGGAGGTCGTGTCGTCTTGAAGATAAGATTCCCGGAACTCGTCAAACATATTGGGATCCTTGGGCAAAAACCGAATCAAATTTGGAAAATACGGAGTTATCTCCTCTTCAAGTATAGCCGCTATAGCCATTGAAAATGTGTATATATATATATATATGGCTCCAGGGTGCCAGGACATGCCAGGACATATGATACACATGGTACTTCAGCCAAATCCAAGGATCTGCAAACACGAAAACCACATAGTTGAAGGTGACCAGGACGGCAGCCGTGCCTGAGAGGCATAAGACCCGGTGCGTCAACGTCCTCAGGCGAGTGCTGTGAAACTTCATATGGAAGGGATAGCACACCATGCTGGCCCCAGGTGCGTATCCTGATGCAGACCTGTGGGCTACTTTGAGCCCAAAAAAACAGGGCTAGGGAACAGGCACACAGAATAGCTCACCTCCCAAAATGGAGAAGCCTCAGAGATTCAACAGCTGCAATTGGGAAATACCCCACCCAGTGCCATCGGGGTTCGTCCGATTGCCTGGATGTGAACATTTCACCGAGTCTGCCCCATCAATGTTTGATTGCCATCAGCTGGTTTTGCGCGACGACTGGTAGATTGTAATCCAAGCAAAAAAGAAATGATTCAGGAACATGCCCTTACGAAAGAAATCGGTGTCCTCTTTTCACTTTCAAAGATCAGAGATTTTAGAGGATACCTAGATCGATGCCTTTTTAGCCTATCAAGTTGGGTCAGCTCGTGAAAATCCATGAATTTACCGATGCTTCTCTTCTATTCTTCCCATCCAGCCCGCTGCTATTGCTATAGCTTCCGGCATTCCATTTGATTGCTGCATTTGAGATCCCGACCTCAGTTTCAAACCTGAAAAAAATATGGATCCAATGGAATCCAAGTCCAGGGTTCACAGCCGAAGTTGCACCCACCTTGCAGTTTCTGACGTTCCAGCCAGTTGCATCCACAATAGGACCCGGTCATCCCCGTTTGCGACTAGTCTTTAACCCAGGGGCCGGTTGTGCTCATAGCAGGTGCTAACTTTTTGCTTAAGCGTCGCGCGACGCGGCTCAGCTGCCACAAGGGTTGCAGCATTTGCTGTGCGGTCGGCAGTTGGCGCGTTCGAGATCGGAACGGAGCCGCACGCGACGAGTGAAACGACCAAACGACGAAACGAAGCGACCGCGGAACCCGCTCGAACCTTGACGCATTTGATGTTCTTGGAAGCTTCAAAAACCCCCAAATAATTGTTGTTGACACTTCCTACATTCAGGTCTTCCTCCATACCATGAGCTGGAGATGGACTTCTATCTGAAACTGTTTACAACTATGTGGCTGCTGGTCATTTGCATCCTGGGACATGTTGAAAGGGACCCACTGGCCTGTCATTTGACCAATGAAAAGCTGGAATCTGTTTGTTATGTCTTGGCCGTGCTGCTGAAGTTTCACAGCATTCCCATCAAAGATCACCCCCGGCCGCTCAGATCCGCAGTTTGCCTGGAACTTGTCATCCCAGGGGTCATCAGAATCGCACGTGAACCGAGATTTTTAAACACCGAAACTTCTGTGTGGGAAAGCGAAGAAAATCGTCGCTCCACAAGCTTCGATAGATCTACCATAGATCTACCATAGATCTACCATAAACATTCATAAACCACTTAGTTATAAACCAACTGGTTCACTGTTGAATGGTGCGCTGGGAAGCCCCAACGAGGTTCTGGAGCTTGGGGAGCACACACCCTCAGCAGCGTCGAAAATCCAGCAGGGTGCTTGGAAAGTTGGATATTTTACCATGAAAAATTGTGATTGCATGGGAAATGATGGGAAACTGTGGATTATATAGGAATTATCTGGGATCTAGGGATTTTTGCCAGAAATGAACCAAGAATCTTATTGGAAATTTGATGGGAATATAATGTTTGCAACCCAACTGAGCCCTAGTGAAATGATAGTTCATGATGTTGCTGGGTGTAACTAGGGGAGACCCAAGATTTTTCAGAAAAATGGGAACATGTTTGAACTGGGTTTATATATGTTTATATTATATAATTTTATTTATATTTATATATAATTAAATTATGATTATATTATATTAATATATATTTATATATAATCATTATATATATATATATATCAACTTAAGAGTGAGTTTTGCATAGTTTTACATGAAAATGAGGGATACCTTGACATGGGAGTGATCAGGAGAACGACATCTTCTCCGTCAATCCATGCTGGAAATCCTCCATCAGTTTCCCCCATGTACAGATGGTCCGAAAGCGAAAAACGACTCAGCTAGGGACTCAGCTAGCTAGAAAGCTCCCAAGTTGCCAGAGGTTTTAGGATGCCAATGAAAAATCGCTGAGGGCAGGACATGTTGATGTGATTTGCTGGATTGTAGATCCTGTCCTGCGCTGCCAAGTGAGCCAAGGTTGTGCCCTCTGACGAGACTAGAGGCCAACAAAGTTCTTCCTTCGTTTCCTTCAAATTTTGGGGAAAAAAAAGGCGGACAGACTGCCTTTGCACTGGTTCAAAGCAAGATATGTTGGTGGAAGGTGAACCTTTCTTCCGCGCAAAAAGGAGTCGTTGTCATAGGTCACAGCATGATGTGGGGACTGCCTAGTGTGTGGAAGTGCAAGTCAACTTAGAAGTAGCGTCGCATCAACAACAGGTCACTCCCCCCCCACCCCGTCAACACCGTAGCAACAAGTCATGTAAGCTCCTCAATGAGATCCGCAGCGACCCTCAGGGGGACGGTCCACATCTGGTTGGAATTCCACCCACAAAAATATGTGTCATTGGGGATCTGTGTTTTTGAAACCACCCCCCTCTGGTAATTCAACATGTTCAACATGATGACATAGCTATGTAAAATCACCATTGTTGATAGATAAATCATCTACAAATGGGCCATGGCTTCCAAAGCTGTGCAACAAACTACTAGAGGATACATGAAAAGTACTTGGGGGTGGAGTTCCAGTTCCCAGTATATAGACACAATACATATACAGTAATACAAAATAATACATCTAGTTATAGGGGCCCCATGTCGTAAGTTATGGTGGTTATCTCCATAGTAATATCCACTAGGAACTCCAACTGCACCCTCAAGTATTGACAGTGGAACACCTGCGATCCATTTCCCACGCCTCATGTCGAGCCAAGTCACAAGTTCGCTGCGCGGGTGGTGGCACCATAGATGGTATCCCCCTCCACTCGAGGTACATGACCTGGGGAAGGACAAGCCCTTCCCAGAGATACCCTGGACCATAGATCCGCTATTGATAGCCCCTTAATTAACTATTACATCATATTACATCAACCATTAAAAATATCCATGTTTAACTATTACATCAACCATTAGTTATATCCATTTTTAACTATTACATCACCATACGTCAACCATTAGTTAATTGACTATTGCTACTAACCCAAGGTGGATCAACCTTGCTGCTGGCCCTGCCCAAGTCCTGGATCCTTTTCTGAGTTTGCCGGCCGGTGTAGCCGGGAATTTGCTTGCCTCGCTGGCCGAAGGATTTCAGGATTTCGGCACTTGACCACTGGCCCCCCTATGTATGACCATGTCAAAGTCTAGGAGTCTAGGAGTAGGATGCTTCAATGAACAACTAGGATTTCAGATTCTCAAAAGAATAGACACGTCTGGAGCTTTATTGAAGAAACCGGCTCAATGTCATGGTAGCTACGAATCTCCGAAACACAACAGCTGGGTTTTTTCAGGCAAAATCTCAGACCACTGACTCGCAGCCGTGGTGTCAGAGAGTGGAAAAAAAGGACTCCAAATCCACAGGGTTCCCTACAAAAAGCCTATGATCTATGACCATCTATGACCTATGTCTCTTTCTACCCCAAATCACTTCAGCTATCGCAGCTTCCTGGTCTTCCTTGCGTGGCGGAACGTCCCGTTGATGGCCATCACTTGGCTCCCTTGCTGCAATGCTCACGCAGTTTGGCGGCATGGCCATCACGCTCAGGCCTGCAGCACAGAAAATCATCAGTCGTGTCTACGACTCAAAATGATCAACATTCGAAATTAGCGTACTGATATTACTATATTATATACAACCCGGAAAAAAAAAAAAGAACCGGAAATGGGTTGGATGTATGATTGGTGCATGGGATTTGCCATGTACCTTGGACTCAGCTTTTTCGCCAGGTCCAGCCTCTCGGCCGAATTTTCCGCATGGAAGTGCTCCACCAGGCGACCTGGGATGCCAAACTCCGCGGGAAAGATCCGCACAGCAAAACCCAGAAATACCCAGAATCTCATCATCAATTTGTCGGATCCTCCTGCAACCTCATAAATCAAAGTTTGGCATAGTTTCATAAATCGGAAGAACCCCCTTGACTGTGGGGCGGACATGTCGGATCCTCCCGGTGGTTTTCCGTCACTGTTGAACTCTCATTTCGGGCTCATCTCCTCACGATTTGAAGGTCCTCATCCCCGAAATGTCGTCGAAACAAATCTCCATGTGACCTGGAAGGTGACTGTTCAATGAGAAAAAAAACACCAAGGAATTCGCCACTTTTCAGAGGGCTTTCCCCTCCACCGAGGTCCCGACTTCTCGGCAGATCATCCTGCTGCGTCACGGCCTGGATGCGCGGAACGCCAAACCAAGCATTTTGGATGCGAAGAATGTGATTTTTTTAGAAAAAAAGTTGGCAAAAAAAACTGGTTACTAATTGCATCTAATTGCTAGATGTTGGTTCTTGAAGATATAGTTTTATCTAATTTGAAACCACAAATCAAGTCGCCTTGGCATAGTTTCTACCATGTTTGTGATATCCACTTCTTTTTATGGATACATTGCTGGGTTTCTGACCTACCATTTCCACATATGCTTTCCAATATGCCTCTGGGTACCCCGAGACCCAACAAATCTTCTCCACATTTGCCTTGTCTAATGCTCTATACCCCTAAATCCACTGCTTGATCTATATATTTCCACTATTTTCCCCAACCGACATTGCTTACTGGTGCGAAACGTAGGGAATGGAGGGTTGCTGAGGGTTGCTGGGATGATTACTACTAGTGATGAAATGGATCATTCCCGAAAATTCCCTGCGTTTATCAGTAAGATTGCCATTTCGAAAGTATACCCCATTCTCATACACATCCACTCGTAAGACAGCTTCGAGGTCGTGACTGGGAAGGGCTCTGGCTGCGGTGTTCGCTCAGCAATCGCTCGGCCAGCCTGAATGGTCCGGGTTTTTTGAAGGGAATATCCACAGGAAATCAGGATGTTTACCATCCAAATGTGATGTTATATATATATATATACACATGAAATCAATGCTTTTATATGTTTTTACCATCCAAACTGTTCTTTTGTAATCTTCTGTTCCTTTTCATTCCTGTTCAATGAATTCTGTGAGCGGTTGCTAAAAATACAGGTCAGCTGCAGCAGATCATCTCAACTGTAATTTCATATTGAATCATCATGCGAATGGTTGATGATTAAAACATCTTAAAACAGTCACAGTTGAGATGATTAAATTGATATATCATATTTCAAATGGTTAATGGTGACTGTTTTAACCATCGCAAATATATGAGTCAACTGTTTGCAATCATCCCACGCACAAAAAGAAAAAACAGTCACAGTCCCACGAACTTTGGCCCCTCTGCCCGTCAAAGGTCAGTTCGTGGCACGAAATGGTTTGAGGGTACAGGCGGTACAGCAACCCCCAAAAGAATAGAAAAGTACGTTCCCATGATTTTAGCAATGTTTTATTTTCTATCTTTCTTGGTATTGCTATAGTCTTCGGATAGAGAAATAAAACGGGAAAGCCATCATCCCCGAACTTGGCGATGATTTTCCACCAGCATTTCCGAGTCAAAACAGCAAAGTCAAAGACAGACATCGCCAACAGAAAAGGTGTTTTTCTTGTGACATCCGGTCCAAAGCCATGGTCTCAAACGGTCCGAACGTGGTCACCAAAAAAAAAATAACCGCAGCTGGTCCTGTTACCCTCTGGTTATGACTGACATAGCCATGGGATTTCGATGGCCCTAATCGAAATAGATGGTTTACCTATCAAAAATGGTGGATCTTTCCATGGCAAACTATTTTTCATAGCCAGATGGCACCTCCTGGGGCCAAATTTTGATCCAGCTCGAGCCCTGCGAGCCCGTCCCTTGAGGCATGGTGCCATTTTGCAGGTGTGGATGATGCCACCGCCATGGATGTTTTCCGCGTGCTTGCCAGGCCTCAGATGGAGACTCCCAGCACTGGAAAAGATCATGTGAATACTCTGGTAATTTCACATAGCTATGGAAAATGGCCCATTTATCCCATTTCGTTCGATGAGTTACCCATTCGTTAATTTGTGATGTCCCATAGCTATATCGGTGCAATTTTCATTGGGAATTGACGTGTTTCTGAAAGGCTTGGGAACCACACACATACCCGCTGTAGCCCGGGATGGTCGGAACCTACAAGCTGCCGGTGGGGCCAGAACTGTAAGGTCCGTCAAAATGACAGATGGAGTCAAGTCACAACACTTGGGTTCCAAGGATCTTCCTTTGCAGCTTTCATGGCTTTGGATTTCTCAAAACGGATGGGAACAATCTGGTTGAATCCAGAGGTGCGGGGTAATTCGATGTACTCCAGCGTATAGCTAGCAGTAACTGGGATAAGAATGGATAAGATAAGGCTTCTACATGGTGAGATGTAGGGATCAGGGGCTATGCTGGGCACTTGGGGCACCTGGAGATGGTCACAGCATCTTCCAGTTATTCAACACTCGTCTCTGAAATGACCCAAATGGTCTGCAAGGAAAACATAAATCCCAAAAACCCAAGGGTTGCAAGATGTTTGCATACCTCCAATTGAGTCGCAAAAAAATAGTGACCCCTTAATACAGCCATTCTAGCCAGCTTTAGATCCCAGTTGTACGGTCGATACCCTGCATGGTTTCTCTGTTGGCAACTGCTTCGTCAATTTCCCAAGAGGAAATTGAAAAATCACCCATCCCTTGATAGTCGCATTGAAAGAGAAAAAAACGCACCTGAAACTCCATCAAAAGACTTGAATTGAATTCCATAAAAAATCCCCATGTTATCCACATGTTTCCGCCAAATCTCTATATGTTTCATGGCGAACTCCCCCAAAAAGCCAGGGTTTTAGCACTTTAGTCCCATTTCATCCACATGTTTCGTGGGGAAAAAATCCACAAAAACATCCCAACCAACCTGTCCGGTCGACGAAATCCGGGCTTCCAGACCCAGTAGGGTCTCACTATCTCGGCCTTGGCCTTCCCCAAGGGGTGCGGGTCCGGTGCCGGATCGGTGAAGCGATCCTCTGGGTGGGGTAACGGATGCTGTTGCCTCGGCATCGGCCGAGCCATGCCATGAAGAAACTCAGAAAATCCCCATGGAAACCATGGGAAATGGTGAGTTAAACCAACCAAATGGGGGTTTATCATCATGTTTGCCCCATTACAATGGCCAGACATTGAGGAAACCACTATTTAATCCACATTCTATGTGTCAACATAAGTCTCACGACAGTTGAGCATGTCCAGACTGCACAGGTTTTCATGACAGGCACCCTGCCGTGTTGTTGGCTCAACACGCCCATTTGCAGGGCCCTTGAGCGCATAGCTGCTACATGGCGGTTTAACCGCACCAGCGAGACGGAAAACACAGAGGAGAACGCTGCTTGGACTACAAGGACTAGCAGGTGCAGGGCTGGGTTGACTTCGTGTGCAACTACCAGTTCATTGACACTATGGTTATTGTTGCATCACAGATCTGGGGGTTCGGGCATTTTAGAAAAAAATAGGGATTGTTGGTGGAAAATGAAGGGACTAACATCATATATGAATAAGTATGAATAAGTTGTGGTAATGCACTAGCCTAAAATTGTGAGGCGTTTTTACCCTCCGGTAATTAAACATGAGCTGCGAAATCCTCATCAAAAATTAGCGTTTAAATGGGAAAATCATCTGTACTCTAGTACATTTGCCATTGCCATCTTTGATTGCCAAAGGTAATAAGGGAAGGAAATAAAGAAAGCGCCTTTATTTTTGGGTCATGTTTCCCCACAGTCCTGTGTTCTTATCGCACGTGTTCAATGTTTTCCAGAGATTTCCAGTGTGAGAATCAATAGCAGTTGAATATTTCAATACTTGTGTGTTTGGGACCCTCTGGTAATTTAACGTAGCTATGGAAAGATCCACCATTTTTGATGGGAAAACTCACTATTTCAATGGCCATTTTCAATAGCTATGTAAACGTTTACCAGAGGGTACATGTTTTTTAATATCTTCCAGTTGCAATATCTTTTTGTTGCCCGTTCTAATCAGGTTCCACACAGCAGATGCAATCTGCTAACCCATCACCCATTCCACCGTAAACATGGTCAAAAGATGGCTATAGAATTATCTACAATGGGGTGGAGCAACCATCTGGTTACTGGGATAATAACTCTCATTCATCTCCTCAATTCTTATCACTAAGTTAGACGAGAGTTGTATTATGAGAGTTTTATTATCCCATTAACCATTATATCTGGGTAAATTATAATATGTCACCAACCTGAACTAAGGCCATTTGGGGATCATTTCCCTTACTAACCATGATTCCAGTGAGGGAGAACAGTGAGGTCGTTATAATTTACCCAGATTATATAGTTATCTCACCATTAATTAGTTACAGTAATGGTTATTTAACATAGCCATGGAAAATCACCATTTTTAATAGGTAAACCATCTATAGATGGGCCATTTTCCATGGCTATGTTAAATAACCATAGGGTAATGGTTGATGGGATAATCTGGCATCTGGCATCTGGCTATCTGGCGCTAGGCTCGCGACGAGGCTCGCAGGGATTCGTGCAGCGCCGCGCGGCGCTGGTCCATCTGCCACCTCGTCTTAGCAATCCAATGTGGCTGGAAAATCGCCACATTGGAATTGGAGGTTTCAATGGGAAAAACATGGAAAATGTTATGCAAATAATTGCAAATATTGGAAAAATGCCGTTATAAATGGAAGTTTATAGCTAGGAAAATCATATATAAACAGGCAACTGTCCATTGCCACGTTTGATTACCGGAGGGTTTATGTGGATGATTCACTAGGTTGGTTTAAGATGTGCATTCGGAACATGTTCGGGAAATGCAATGGTCCAATTTGGCCTTCCGAATTTGTTGAGTGTCCCGTAAATTGCCCCTTCAACAATATCCCATCCAATGATACTGGTTGCTTGATCCACTGAAATGGGTTATATATCTCTTGTATCATGATCCACAATAAACCAGGCAAGTTAACAACAACAACAACAACGACAACAACAACAACAACAACCCTCGATGAACATAACCAATCAACAGTTGGGGAGTTTTAATGGCTCATCAACCCATCCCCGATGAAAATACATGAAAATCATCCAGGCGTCAGCAAATATCACAAAAAAAGTCTAACCATCATGAATATTTCAAAAATCATGTCCAGCACCCATATGAAGACTAGAGATCCAGGCCAAATAATTCATCAAAATGCGGTCCGACCATTTAGGGTAACTCAACTACCCCAATCCAATTCCTATGAGATCACGACGTGAGGTCCCAGGTCGTTCATCCAGATCAAGCATCGGTACTGCTATGGCATTAGTATCAAACATTCACAAAATACCATCTGGTTATGACTAACAGTTTGCCATGGAAAGATCCACCATTTTTAATAGGTAAACCATCTATGAATGGGCCATTTTCCATGGCTATGTTAAATAACCAGATGGTAATTGAAACCATGATCCGCATCTTCTAGAATCATAACCAGGCAATATTTGAAAAATATATAAACAACAATATACCCATGATATTCTCATAATTCTCCAAGTAGGACCCATGATATATTCCGGCGATATTCCCATTACATTCCGATGGTATTCCCATCAAAGGTCCCACTCATTGCTGACTATACTACCCCTATGTTTCATGTTCAACAGCCATATTCCCTGCTGAACACGATATATATCAGAGAGGGTATACTCCAACATTAGAATGTATAATGTTTCGGATCAATACCCTATTACCCTCTGGTAAACTAACATAACTATGGAAAATCACCATTTTCAATGAGTAAATGCACTATAAATGGTCAATTTCAATAGCTATGTTAAATTACCAGAGTGTAATTTAATTAGAAAGATGAATCAGGTCCAATATCCTCATGATATCCCCATTCGATCAACCAAATCCCCATTGAAAAACACACATGAGCAACTCTCTGTCGTTCCGTTGTACTTGTTGGTTAAGAACGGCATTCCCAGCTCAGGGATTGTAATGATCCCCAAGAAATATCAAGGGTAGTAGAACACCCGAACTAATCATCAATCAACAATCATTTACCAATGATATCCCATATGTTTGCTGGTTTTCCATCCCCATTCATGAGAATCAACCAACCCACATGTATAAGTTATATAAGTTATATCCACTTAATTCCACCCTTATTTAAATCCCCATAATTTTATTGTGAAAACCGCTCTTTTGAAGGTTTTGAAGGCTCAAATGAATGAAGTGCGGTAGTCTTTGCCACCATTCTTCCAGGTTTTCGCACTGCTCTTCTCTGGCGCCGGCACCCACGGCCGCTTGAGTTCGGCCATAGATGTCCTGTCAATTTGTCTTCGCAGAAACGCTTGGGAGATACGTTGGGGATTTTATGTGATTTTATGTATGTTGAAATACCTTCCATAGAGTACATTTGAGTGATTTGGTCGAATTTTTGGTGATTTTTGACCGAAAACATGGTGCTGTCTTCCATGAAGTGAGTGTGAGATGTATGAAAATGCCAGCCACTGGCTGCAAGATCAAGTCATTTCAAGTCCCTACATGACCTCCATCCACTAGCTAAATGTCTTCTGGTTGTTCTGATCCCATCCGAAGTTCTTCATGGGTTCCTGCAAGTACTCCATGATCTTTGGTTCAAAGCACCAGCACATGCCCCCGGCCATGGGTATGGATGGTGGCCCGTGAGCTTTCCAACGTCAGGCCGCCCTAGGCCCCACCAGTGGCTTCAAACCCTTTGTTGCCTCCGCTTTGGCAGAGGGAATAAAGCCCGTGTAGCCAGGAACACGAGCGTTCATGCCTCGATGATGAAGACCCCACCGGGCTTTCACTACTACAAATGTCATGAGGAATAAGTATAAGGTGCACTAGTATAATGCAAAGGGATCATAATAAGAATCAGTCTATACCAGGTATAAGTATAAGGGACTTTAATCCAATCATAATTACTTACCCAATGGGTCACAGTAAAAAACAATCCAATTGCAGCATCCACTCTGTTAATTATAAGGGGATACTTCCTGGAAGGATCATCCCCGCCAAAAACATCCTGACCCCGAAGTATGTGGATGTTTCCTTTATGCCAATGAAAGGGAAAGATCAAATCCAACCCCTATCAAGAACATTCAAGAACTACCTTATGAAAGAGCTCATCAATCTGTAGTTCAACATTCCAACAAATGTGGGGTTGTCTGAAAACCGGGTTACCAGGGTAAATCCACGGTTAGTCATGTATTTCCCTATCAAACTTGCCATTTGGGATGTATACCCAATTTTCAGACACACGCCCATATTCCAACATCATCTATTCTGTTCTTGTTTGAGAGCATGCTCACAATTCCACCTTTCGATGGTCCCTCCCGCTTTTCGCCCGCGAACGAGCCACCCCCATCTTGAACAATCAGTCGCAAACCAGATAGTAGAATTACGGCCAGGACGGGTGTGCTGCCCGGGGAAGTGCGTTTTGACTGCGCAGGGCCAGTGTTTTATGAGATTCGGGATGTCGTCCATCTCCCCAGATGGATGACGAGATTGGGTTCCAAAACACGAAACCCTAAACCCTAAATCCAAAACCCCAAAACCTAAATCTAACATGAAACCCTAAGTACGCCTTGAAAGTATTTTGTTATTAAAACCGTGGTTAAAAAAAAAACTAAAAACCCTAAATGAAACCCGAAATGAACCTTAAACAAACCCTAAACAATCCCTAAACAAACCCTAAATAACTTTAAACAGTTGGTCACATGATGAACCTTCTGGCGACACTCCCGGCGTGGGGGTAGAATTACTGATGACTCTGGTAGATATCTTACCAAACTATTTACCCAGTGGAAAATCAAGAATTTCTAGATGATTTTCCACTGGGCCTAGGGGTTTCCCAAAGGTTTTCCACATCTTCATGAGTTTGCCTTAGGGCAATTCACAAAACATGGTTTTTCTATGTTCTCTCTGAAAATGATTCCCCCTATTACCCTCTGGTAATTTAACATAACTATGGAAAATCACCATTCTTAATGGGAAAACTCACTATAAATGGTCATGTTCCATAGCTTTTTGTTAGTTTACCAGAGGGTAAGCATCATCTTCATCCTCATCGCTCGTCGTTTTAGGTCGGCCGCTTTTTTTTAGACCCGAGACTTCGAATTCTGAGGTTCCCCGCACTGATCACCCACCGCACGTCGAGCACGCTCAAGTTTCTCCTGGCGGAACGTGTTTCGGGCCGGGCCGGGGATCCACCAAAACAGAGAAGAGGTGAAACCAAGTTGGGATGAGATGGTGATGGAGGTACCCTCTGGTGATGTCAAAATAGCTATTGAAAATCACCATTTTTTGTGGATTTTCCCATTGAAAATGGTGATGTTCCATAGTTATGTTAGTTTACCAGAGGGTATTCAGAATGGTCTTTCTGAAATCATGAATCAAAGAATTCCAACCTCTTGATTTGTCTAGCGAAAAATGGACCTATATCTAATCTTCTTGGAGTTTTTGGGGTTCTCCAAGAAAAGGGGCATCATAGCCATACAACATAAATTATAACCTCCAAAGAAAGGAAAACATATCATGATGTATCACTGTTTCACAGAAATGGATTTCAGCAAAATCCATCTTCTTTGGAGCTACTAAGCCCATCCCCCTAAAATTAGAGAGCCCCATTCGATGGTTCCAAATAATTCCAAATAAGTGTTGTTTCCCCCCTACATCCAAATATATAGAAAAGGTTCAATTTACCACCCTTTCAGTTGGATTTTGCCAAAGCCTATCTTTTCTGGGTATGAATCCATTGGTTGATTTCCCATCGATGATTTTAAAATCTTCATTTTTTATATATTATGTCCCATATTTTCCCATATTTGTTACCATATTTTATCGACCAACGTGGCCCTGGCTTTGGCACCTGCGGCACTTCAGGTGCCCCTTTGGCTGGTCGCCAGCGCTGGTCCTGCGGGTCCGTAGCAAACGATTGAATTACCAGAAGGCAAATCCCTTTATGATATAATTTCAGAGTTCTAATTTCTGCAGATCGATGGTTTCAGGGGAAAAATCATGTAGTCATCAAAAAATGAACTATATGGCTATGTTCATAGATATGTGTATACGTACACATACTAACCATAGCTATCCATACAGTATAGATTGTAAATACCCTCCGGCATTCAAATGTGGCAACGGGAAACCCCCTATACATGGAAGTTTTCTGGCTGGGAAACCCATCTGGACAGAGGGTATACCCCCAATTACGGCAAAGGGAAAATTGGGGAGCCCTGAAGAGCTAAGTTGGTTTACAATTTGTTTAACTAGGTATGTCTGAAAATGGGGTATACCCCCAATTATAGCCATTTAGTAGGGATAATGATCATTAACCATTGGGTGTAGGGGTACACTATTTTCAGACAAACCCAACTAGGGTTTATGGGAGGCATAACTATCGTTGATGGAGGTATGGAGGTTCTACACCTACAAACATAACTAGGGGCCCCCGCCTTGTATGATTTTCAGGCACCAAAACCATTTGAGCCACTACAGATACCCGGTTTTCCCATCTCAATACTACTTGGTTGATAGATTTCGCATATATATAAACCATAGTTGTAGCCATATGAACCATAGTCAATCATGATTATTCATGATCAACCATTAGTAACCATTTTTGGGAACCATTGTTTCATCATCATGTCACGAATGCTAATCATGATTGACCAATATCACCTGGTTGGTGGTATACCTACCCCTCTGAAAAATATGAGTTGGTCAGTTGGGATGATGACATTCCCAACTGAATGGAACAATAAAATTCCATGGTTCCAAACCACCAACCAGATTTGATATCTGATGATATCTGGATTTGTGTATTTCACATGAATTCACCATTTTATGGGCATGGGATATGAAGCAACAATGGTGAATTAAGCCATCATTTTCTGTTTGATCTTCGTTCATTCTTAAATGGCCTCGACGACTGGCTCTCGCCTCCGCGGGCCGGTCTCGGGGCGCATTCAGCGAGGTGATGCCCATGGGGCGCCATGGACTCGGTGAAGACGGGTAGAGCTGGAGATGAAGATATCACGGGTTGACATATAATATTAATATCTACCTTTGTATATATATAATTATATATATACCATCTATCTATCTATCTATCTATCTAGCTAGCTAGCTAGCTAGCTTTCTGTCTTTCTATATTGCAATATGTGTAAATATGTTATTTATTCGTTTATCTACGTATTTATTTGTTCATTTACTATTTTGTTCATGCATTTGCTTATATTTTTGTGTTCGTTTTTTGTACCTATTTATGTACTTATGTTTTGTTTATACCGTATTTATGCCATGTATATACTTGGACAGGTAGATAGATAGATAGATAGATAGATAGATAGACAGATAGATAGGTAGATAGATAGATAGACAGATAGATAGATAGATAAATAGAGAGAGAGAGAGCGAAATAGAGAGATAGAGAGATAGGGAGATAGAGACATAGAGAGATAGCGAGATAGAGAGATAGAGACATAGAGAGATAGAGAGATAGAGAGATAGAGAGATAGAGAGATGGAGACATAGAGAGATAGCGAGATAGAGAGATAGAGGGATAGAGACATAGAGAGATAGCGAGATAGAGAGATAGAGACATAGAGAGATAGAGTGATAGAGAGATAGAGAGATAGCGAGATAGAGAGATAGAGGGATCGAGAGATGGAGAGATGGAGAGATTTAGATATCGATGTAGATTCAGATGTTGATTTAGAGTTAGACTTAGATTTAGATTAGATAATAGATAGATTCATAACACAAGTGAGTGAAAGGCAGCCAATCAGCTTTATATAATGGGCATGCGTATAAATATGCGAACCATGTGTATATGGCCATGGGTCAAAGATTTTTTGGGCTACAATTTTTTCATGGCACAGAAATGGGTAAGTGAACACCGAACCTACATCACCTGTTCTGTCAATTCTGGCACCCTTGATCCTAAACTCCTAAACCTTGATCCTGAAGTAGGGAAAAATATGGACAAAATATGGAAAAATGACATTGGTCCCAAAATCACCATTAGCGTGGCACATTGCTTTGCGGACTTTGGTGTTGCACCATTCTGGAAGATTCGAAGAAACAAGACATCTGCTGCTTGGTGGGAGAAACCTACCCTCTGAAAAATGATGGACTTCGTCAGATTGGATCATCATCCCAACCTATTGGGGAAAATAAAAAATTCCATGGTTCCAAATAAACCACATTCCATGGTTCCAGTCACCACCAACCAGTCTGAACATGGCTGACCCTCCGACAGAGCACGTGATTTCCAGCCGGATGATAGCAATGATCATCCCCAAACCCATGACGGATCCATGGTGCTGGTATATATGCTAACATAAAGGGGATATATTGATGGGATCCATGTTACCATATATAGCAGCACCATGGATCCGTCATGGGAAATTCACACACCGAGTCGAAGCCCGGAACAAAAAAATCGCCAGGATCCTAGGAGGATCGGCACCAGGGGATCCCCACGCAAGCTCCTCATGTGGCATGTCTTGCTGCGGTGTTTTTCGCCTAGGAATCCAGCGACCAGCGACCAGTCGCGTCTGTGTCGTTGTGGATCAAAGGGTAAGTCCCACCCATTGGTTCTTCTGCGACGTTGTGGTGCAAGATGTTTCACGAATTCTGCAGTCAACCACAGTTTGATCCAAAAACACCGGACCATCGAAGCATCGATGATGGAAATCTGAGGGGTAACCGTGTAACCCTGACCGGAAGCATTGCAAGTTGATGACATCTAAGTGTGCGGCAGATCAAGACGCTGCAGGGAACGCGGGTAGATGAGAGCCCAAAAGGTGCAGGGAAAGAGGTGAACAATGGTGAACAGCTGCCCTGGTACGGTAGTTCGGTGAACATCCATTATCAAATATGGTATCATAAGTTTTGCTCACTTCCGGTTTCAAAAATACTTTGGCAGTAAAGAATCCCCATGAAACGGTTCACGGTAATACAGATAATACATGCGTAGTTGAATTGCCTGGCGGTTAAATGACATGCTGCACATGGCACTACATGAAGAATCCAACGTCAACTTGACAAATGTCCAATTGAGGCAAGGGTATGGTATGCAGAATGTATGCAGCCTAGATCTGATAAGCAGGTAGGAATTTTGGAGCACTAGAATCATTGAAGAAACATCAATGATGACCGAAAAAATAAGACGACAACAGTATTCACAACATCCAAATAAGAGTATATAAATAAGAGATAATAAGAGTACAGTAACTCTAGGCATTCGGCATTCATATTTACTAAGATATACTAAGCATACCTGGGCCATGCCAACCAGAATCAAATGCTACATCCCCAAACTTCAGGGGCTTTTCTCATGCAGAGCGCGACGACTCTTTCTGCGTCTCCCACGGTATAAAGGTTGAAGCCTGTTGGCACACTCCTTGGTATGAACAGCTTGTTGACCACACATCACAAGATATCTCTGCATTTGCTGCGCTGTAAGAAGCCCTTTCTCGAAACCGGACAATGCATGGCTTTGAACATCTTTGAACCTGGTTTCTGAGATGCCAAACCACCCCAGGCACCGTTGCTTGGTATACGGCACCCTTGCATGCAGCTCCGCTCGGGGTCCTGGGAGGCAAAGAAAACCCAAACATCGCCTGAAATCGACCGGAACTGTCCTGAAATCGAGGAGAAAACTTCAGGAAACATCTGATGTGACACAACAGCACTGAACTTGGATGATTGGAAATGTTTAGAAGATCTGTGTCCCATTTTCATCCGAATCCTCATAGCTTTTGCATGAAGCTTTGGACTTCAAGCCTCAGAACTGCACAGGATGTTTCAGCTCCCGGCTTTCCAGCAATGATTGGACAGCCCGACCTCGTGAGATCTTGCTGAAGCCAGGGCTCATTTGCACCACAATCTTGGCTCGCAGATGTGCAAGCCCCATGGGACCTGGCACCATCTTCTGTCAATAAAGCAGGCGGCATGATCTTTCATATATATATATTATCTTTCATGTGAAAAGTTTACAAAGTTCACACCTCTTCAAGCGTTCGGCTACTGTATTCTTCAAAACATTGCAAACCGCAAGCACTGGAGATCTCAATGGTGATTTGTTGGATGAATAAATTCAATGTAACACATGGAACCTTGCCCTGCTCGCCACCGACCTTGCAACCCTATGGCTCAATGTAAGAGCACGGCCAGGGGCTTCATCGGGCCTATCGCAGCATATCAAGTCAGTTGAGAGTAATTTTTACGTAAGCAAAGAGAATATATCCTCAAATCTGATTTGATGAGTCTGAGGTAGCTTTGAAAGCGAGACCGTGTCAGACAGTGTCAGAGCTGAGATTCCAAATCCTTCAAAGAGGTTTTTACGAAGCTTCCACGCGACTGACAGGTGCAACTGGCTCCTTTCTCTCAGCTGTGAGGATTGGTGCGGTCATCTCTTCTCAGCTGTATCAGCTTCGAAGGCGTTTCAGTGAAAAGCCGTTGTTCGTTGCGATCTTCCATGCCCCCTTAAAGACTTTGATCCACTTGTCTTCGTTGTTGGCGAACTTTTTGATCGATGAGTACGCTGGACCTTCAGGTTTCAAAGGAAGGCCGCAGTCGATCACGGCATCCGAGACCTTATCAAACTCGGCTCCGCAGCAGATGGCTCGCTGCAATTTGAAATTGTCCTTTCCGGGGATGTCGGTGCTGCCGCAAAAATGCCCGTTCTCATATTTGGTGATGGCAGTACTTATAGCTGCTGGAGTACCCCAGGCGCACTCGCAGCCAGCCTCTGCCGCGGTAGCAGCATCAAGCTCAACAGCACCTTCATCATCCATTGAAAAAGCTAAACCTTGGATCAGCTTGGCTCCCACTAGATTCACCCAACACATTTTTTTTGCCTTTAAATGCCTTTAAAAAATCACCGGCGAAGCAAAGCCAAGAAACACAGGTCGGTGTTCAACATCATCTCTTTGCCAAGGGCAGCTTCATCTGCTCCGGAATCCGCTCGCTTCCATTGATTCTTGGCTGGATTCCCTGCAACTGAAGCCTCCGGTGACCAGCCCTTGGCCAAGATTGACACGAAATAATCATTGTTGAACTTCCGGCTCATGAGTGCTGAGCTCCACCAACCATTGTACCCAGAATTGCTCACCTGTGCCCTCCCCAGTGTGTGAACTCCCATCAGGGCTGCAGCTTGAGCCCAAGTCAGACCCATGCTGTCGACAAAGGTCTCCTTGACTGCTGAGCAGCTGTTCTCTGGATTGGGCAACCTGCCATGTGCAAAGTCACACGTTGTGGCGGTGGTGCGGCCGAACTTGAACTGGGACCTTGGCTGGCAGAGTCCTCCGAAAAAAACAAAAAAAAACAAACGGTGGATGTTTTCAGCGGGAAAACCAAGAATCACCGGCTAAGCAAAAGTAAGAGACTTGAAGTCAATGGTGGATCGGCTGCTGTCTTCTGCTGTCACATGCTCACGAGATGCAGTCATGACTGCTTCGGCAGCAATGACAAGGAAATCAGCCAAGGAGACTGACTCACAGAAATCCTCATAGGCGTCTGCGATGGAGATGCCAAACTCCCCTGCATGGAGGCATTCAGCTAGCCCCGAATTGTCAGCATCTGTGAGGTCCACGCAGCCATCTGCACCTCCCTCGCCATCCTTGTAGTCCATAAAATCATGCCCAGCCATCCGCAAGACGCATCCGGCCCAGTCAGCTTGTGGACACTCGGTTGCCGTGCACGTGCTTGGTAAGGATTGGTAGAGGCCTTGGACCTTCAAAGTGATACTGTCATAGTCCGCCTCCGTCATATGCTGAGTCGTCATCGCCTGCCAAGTGGACCAATCATCCCATCTGCAAAAGGGAATCCAAGAATCGATTCCTATCCGTATCAAAAAATCAAGCCGTAAAATGCCGTAAAACCAATCCCATAGGATCCATGTATGGTATATATGCTAACATTGGGGATATATTGATGGGATCCATGTTACATGTTACCATATATAGCAGCACCATGGATCCGTCATGGGAATGCAAAACCAATGCAACACCAGTAGTTTTTTCACTTGGCATTTCTCACCTGGGTGCCCACGCAGCGCATCATATAGTACGGGCTGGCCCAAGTTGTTGTTGTCGTTGTCACTTGCTGCTGGCCCATGGCTTTGTCGACCTGTAGCAAGCCATGGCCACTGCTGGAACAAGCGGTGCCAGAACAATCAAAGGTACTCTCGCACCGCAGAAAGATGCCAAAGATGACATGAAACCACGACATTGACGCCATGGCCGCCTCGGGACAGTTTTTTTATCAACAGGAATAAAGTGGATTAAAACTGCATAATGATGCAAATCGGCTTGAGCCGAAATCGGGACGTGTGCCACGATTTCTGTGCAACTCCATGTATACACACATCAGACATCAGACCAATCAACGAAGACAAGTAAACCATCCAATTCCCTGCAAAATCATTGTGACGACCATGACCCATGGGACACTTCCCCCGAGGATTTGGAGATTTGCAGTGAACACTTGGAAGCAACCTTGAGGCCCGCTCGGGCACCTGGATGGACTCCAAACGGAGCACTCTCTCTGCCGAAAGACATCAAAGGATCATCAAGATGTGCCAAACATTGGAGCGACTATGCGACAGAATGGGCTGGATGGGCTGAAACAAATCTACTCAGCAAGCATGGCCCCTGTAGATATCTGTAGATCTTCTTGCCGAAAAGGGCGCCACGCGGCAATCTTGACATGATTTATATATATATATATATATTATTTATATCAGAATCCCATAGGATTCATGGTGCTGGTATATATGCTAACATAAAGGGGGTATATTGATGGGATCCATGTTACCATATATAGCAGCACCATGGATCCTATGGGTATCAAGTACTATCCGAAATAACGAGGACCAGGAGCATCCCCGTGTTTGGTGAAACTTCCAAGAACTGCAGAATCTGCCGTCAAAAACATGGGGCCTGGACAGGTAGCCAGGTAGGCAGCACGCTGCTCACGTCTGCTGGAGCTCTCCTTGCAAAAAGCCAAGGTCGTCAGCAAATCAGGCTAGTGATGGATTGTCACTGGCAGTATCTGTCGAGGTAAAAGTTCGAAACCAGGTGCCTTCCCAGAAGTTCTCCCGGGTCTCCAATACTGCAGAAATTTCAGTCAAGATGGATGGATGGGTCAAAATTAGATACAAATTGGGAGGCTTTACCAGCAAAATGGCAAACACACGTATCCCTTGTGAAAATGTGAGACAGGTCCATGTTTGGAAAATAACGTAGGAACGATGTAGAAACAGTAGGTTCTCGCCTGACAGCAAGTGATGTCAACAAAACCTCCCACAACAGCCGGTGTTCCTGTATTAAGGACCAAGCAGATCTTGCACCCAGCTGTATGCCTCAAGCGGCAAGGTCCTATGACCTACGCTAGTCGCGTCTGGTGCCGGTGTGGATTCTGCAGACGACCCTAAGTTTGAAGCAAAAATAGACCATCGAAGCATCCATCATGGAAATCTGGGGGGTAACCCTGACCCCAAGAAGCCACCATCAACCAGGTCTTCTTCAGCTACCAAGCATTGCAAGTTGATGACATCTAAGTGTGCGGCAGATCAAGATGCTGCAGGGAACGCGGGTAGATGAGAGCCCAAAAAGGTGCAGGGAAAGAGGTGAACGGGCCCAGATTTGGGCATGGAAGGGTTTCAAGGAGGGCAACAAATCAACAAAACAATGCCAAAAAGCTTAAATAGAAGCTCAAATGGGTAAGGGACGAATGTAACTAGACCATGACATGGTGAAAAGTAGTTTAAATTTAGTAGTGAAAAAAAAACAACAACCCGTTCTTGAGTGGTTCAAAGAAATACCTCAAATACCACTGGCCTCAAACACCATTCAAGATTTCGACATGAAATTGCTAGCACCGGTTGGGAATGAATGAAAGCTCTGATAGAATAGTTTGGCAAACATTCATCCATTACCAAGTGTCGTATCGTAAGCTTTGATCACTCCCGGTGTCAAGAATATTGACTTGTTCAAGGCAATACATCGGTACTTCAATGTTGCCTGCTAAATGACATGTCGCATGTTGCACTACACGCAGAGCCTAACGTCAACTTGACAAGTGTCCGATTGAGGCAAGGGTATGATATGTAGCCTAGATCTGATAAGCAGGTAGGAATTGGAATTCTATTGGAGCACTAGAATCATTAAAACAACACCAATGATGACTGTAAAAATGAGGACGAACATATTCACAATATTCAAACAAGAGCAAATAAGAGTAGTAGCTATAGACATATACTACCCTCTGGCTATTTAACATAGCCATGGAAAATGGCCCATAGAAATAGATGGTTTACCTATTCAAAATGGTGGATCTTTCCATGGCAAACTGTTAAATAACCAGATGGTAAGAATACCTGCACCATGCCAACCAGAATGAAACGTTCCATCACCACCAGCGGCATCGCGATGGACCCTCCATTTTTCTCACGGAGAGCGTGACGACTCCACCTGGGTCGCGACAGGAGCTCGTCCAAACACATCAGTTGGAGTCTGGCGGAAACCAACGGGTTCTTGTATCAATGGATTGGTTTTAAGGGAAAATCTACAGGAAACCATGGTAAATTACCATCAAATATAGGGCTTTCCGGTTAAAATTTTCCCATCATCCAATTCTATGATGGTAGTCCTCAAGTTACTTTCAGTCCCTATCATCTCAATGTGGACGATGGGACAGTCCGGCTGACACCCCGATCGCTCCCCGATCCCAAGGTATCCAAGGTCTAGGCGGCGGGGAGCTTGTTTGAAGCCAGTTCCCTGCCAGGTCCCAACCCATGGCTCGACCGACACACGGCCATGGTTGAACAACTGGCCACTGGCCGGAAAGCCAGGTTGGATGAAAATCCAGCCTCATCTCAGAAGCAAGCCTGGACGCATCTGACACATTGAGAAGTTCACCGGTTTTGGCCATGGTTTGAGACACATCTTCCCTTGAACCCATGGGATCCCGTGTTAGTCGTGTCAAATCTGTTGATCGTGTGGCGGCCATATCCCCATCGGTTCATAAAACCCCGGCCAAAGGCCCACCTGTCTGGCAAAGCCAGCGAACATCGTGCCTACAGTGGCAGTTTTCACGACTCCCATGTGGGGTACATCAACCTACCACAACAGGTGTACACCTCTAGATTTGATACACTAACAATTTCGCAGTATTCATCATCAACTATATGTCTGCCAAAAAAACGAGTCAGAGACTGAAACCTTTGACTAGATATCAATGAATATGATGATGACTAGGTGTTCAATAAATTCATGATATCTCATGATATCAACCTGTCATAATCAACTAATCAACCCAGTCCCCCACTTCCAGCTCCCGAAATGACATCTTGGGGTCCACGGGGCAACATCTCCGCCTGGAAGTCCGGGTTCATGAAGGCGGCGGCGATCTGTTGAAGTCCTGGGATCGCACCAACGGGGGGAATTTTGCAGCCATGGCTGGGATTACCCGGCCTGGTAAACATACAAAAAGCTATTGAAAATGGCCATAGAAATAGTGGATTTACCCATTAATAGCATGGTGATTTTCCATAGCAAACTGTAAAACGTTTACCAGAGGGTACTCGAGGATACTCCAGGGTACACATCACGGTCAACAAAACCCAATTTTTTCGTTGGCTTTGTACAACAAGAAATGCGTTGACTTCAAGCAGGGATATCAGATGATATCAGGATATCCCCGGAATTCTGCGGGCCAAAATCCCTGCTCCTTCTTTTGCCTTTGCTTTCAACTCGACCTCACGCACAGCCTCGGTTTTTTTCAACTCGGGCATTCGCCCTTGCCAGTCCAAACAGAACCCAGAGAGAGAATCTACCAGCTGCACGCCTCCTTCCACTCAAGAAAATGTGTGATATGTTTTCACCAGTCTGCACCTTAGTAACTTCGGAATAAGTATATCATTGATGATATATAAAAAGATATATAAAGATATTAAAATTATGTATGGAATGATCATATCTGGGCAAATTATAATAATTCACTAACCTGAATAGTTGGCCATTTTGGGATGATTCCCCTAAAATTAACCATCATTCCAGGGCTCGGGAGAACAGTGAGGTCGTTATGAAATTTACCCAGATCATATGTTATTATCAAATCATCAAATTATATGGAATATTATATGGAATATATTATCCAATCCTATGTTGAAGTGTTATATTCCAATATTATCAAATTATCATGGTTAAGTGTTATATTTCATTATTATCAAATTATCATGGTTAAGTGTTATATTCCATTATTATCAAATTATCATGGTTAAGTGTTATATTCCATTATTATCAAATTATCATGGTTAAGTGTTATATTCCATTATTATCAAATTATCATGGTTAAGTGTTATATTCCATTATTATCAAATTATCATGGTTAAGTGTTATATTCCATTATTATCAAATTATCATGGTTAAGTGTTATATTCTATTATTATCAAATTATCATGGTTAAGTGTTATATTCCATTATTATCAAATTATCATGGTTAAGTGTTATATTCCATTATTATCAAATTATCATGGTTAAGTGTTATATTCCATTATTATCAAATTATCATGGTTAAGTGTTATATTCCATTATTGATATATAACACCATATGAATATTATCAAATTATTCAACATACTATCATCCACCATCCCCCAGGCACCGGACACTGGTCAAGGCATTCACCTCCCGTCGGATCCGTCGCTGTGCCGTCGGATCTGTGGAAGTCTTAAGGGATTCCACCTTAACTTTTCTGAAAGGATCTTAAGTACTATAATGTACTATACATGTAGCAGTCAGACTCATAGTAATTCGACCCTTTTTTGAGTGGTAAAAAAAGTAAGTCGACTTTTTGAATCCTTTTGAAGTGTTTAAACCACAATCAAATCACATTGATCCTGAGAATCAGCAATTTTGAGAGGTATTTTTCCAATTGGGTCTATGTTCTTTGGGGAGATCGCAATTCCAAGAATCACGTGCAGTACAAGAAAAAACCCACCAAGCTCAAAATGCTGCGCCGACGTCGTTTGGCGTTCTGCATCAATGAATCGAAAGCTCATTTCTTCGGATGATATTCGCGTAGAAATGTAAGTGATAAGATAAGACAAAAAAGCTTCTTGTACATATATACATACATATATATATATTATTATTATATATATATATTATTATTATTATTATTATTATTATTATTATTATTATTATATATATATATTATATGCTATAATAACCATACAATCCCATACACTATACAGCTATAAAACTCAGCTAATTCTAGATGTCTAACCTGTCCCGTTTCGGCCCGCCGCACCGTTGTACCTCGGTGCTACTGCCGGCGCAGGCTTTGTGGAGCTCATCCAAACGTAGCTCGTCCACGTGCCGCAGCGACTGGGACACCAGGAAAACCAAACCACCGGTGGGGTGAAGGTCTTTAGCCAACCCCCAAAAAAAAGATCACTACCCTCTGGTAATTTATAGTGGATTTTCCCATTAAAAATGGTGATTTTCCATAGTTATGTTAGTTTACCAGAGGGTATTGATATAATGATATAATCTATGGATGTAATCCATTGATTGTAATTTATATAATGTAATCTATTGTCATCTATTGTTACTCCGATGAATCACTTTTTCTATCTTTTAAAAAATGCAACGTACAAGTTTGATCATCCCCAAGAAATCATCATCCATGATATCCAAATGCATAACGTGGTTAAAACATAGATCATATAGTGGATAAAACATATTGCAATATGTGGATAGGACAATCTGTAGGAATCTATATGTTTTAATGGATGATATCAATATATTCCCACATCTTTATCAAAAATATCAGAAAAAAAACTGTAGATGATGGCTACATCCCCTTCTGAAACCTCAGAAAAATCCACCAGGGCTGTCGTGTACAACCTGCATCCATCGTCGCTGAAGCTCTTCTGCTTCACCGATCCTCTTGGCCAGATCCTGCCAACAGAAGCATCCTGGCAATATGAGTAATACATATATCATGGCTATAGAATAAATGCTACATGTATATGTAGAATATACTGCATATAATGGTACATTTATAAATGCTACATTTATATGGTATATCATAGAAATATATATATATATCTAATGGTTATATCACGGGACATATCGCCAACATAGTTTTTGGGGGTGTCTGAAAACTGGAAATAATCCCAATTCTCACGTTTTGGCCACTTGAAGGTTCCGATAAACCGACGGATCTTGGCGGAGGTTCCCCAAAATTCTCAGACAGACCCAGTTTCCTTTCAATTTCACACCATACTTGGGTGGCTCATCCCACGAATCGTAAGTAGGTTAGTTCACCCTAGCTACAAGTGGATTCACCCACCTTATCGGACTAAAAAACAAGGGATACAACCTACTTAGGATTCGTGGGATGAGCCACCAAGTACACATGCACCAAAACCCAATGGCTTTCGATTTTTCGCGGCATCATCGCCCTCGCGTCGCTCCTGCAAATGCTTCTTTGCCACATGCATAAGCGCCAGCCTCGCCTTTCAGGACACAGCAGGTCTTTCAGCGCAGCTATGGACCAAAACCGACTCGGTTGAAATTTGGTGAAGGAATCGTAGGGTTAGCTCACCCCAGTTACAGGGTACTCACTAGGCAATGTCCAGCTATAATTTCGGTGACCTCGCTGCGTCCTCTCCGGAAGAGAGTTCCATCGCCTTTTTGCATATGTTTTTTTCTTCAGAAAGTCTTCCGGATTTATTATGATATGATGTATGTAAATCCTATGTTGAAATGTTGATATTATATAAAATATATGATATATGGTGTGTGATATATTATATATGATACATGATGTACGATCTGCATATATATATATATATACATATATAAATCATATACGTTGTCACATTAATATAGATTATAGATATATAATGTATATAATCATATAGTGTGTATATATATATATGTATATATAATTATATATATATAATCCTATCGATCTTGCAATCGCCAAAACCTTCCGCTGTTTTTTGCGCCCACCTTCCTGTCTCCGACTTTCAGACACCGAGCCTGGCGGAGCTGAAGTAAACTTTTGTCCAGTTCCTCAGGGCGTAGCGCAGCGATGCGCAGCGCACCGTGGCGAAATGGATATGGATTGATGTAAAATGGCAGTGTGTCAAAACCTTGTACCCCTGGTGAACATCAAAATAGCTGGTAAATGGATGTTCATCCCCCTAAAAATGGTATTAATAGGTATTGATCCATACCCAAATCACAGGAAATTGAAGATTTCATGAAGCTTCTCAATCTTGAGGTGTGTCTCAATTTTGAAGTGTTGCCTTGAACGTAGCACTTTTGGATGCTGCAAAGAGTCATGGATTCACAGGCACAAAGTATTCAAACGGGTTCATAGTTTGTTAACCTTGATAAACCCCGACTCTTAGTTGATGGGAGTGCAGTTGATACGTTTCCAATCCATCCAGTTCCACTGAACCATATCAATTGCGAGCAAATGTGAGCGGTGAAGGGTTAAACTGCTGTTCTCCCAGTGCATGGAGCTTTACACGGTGAAAACCAATTTGCCAATGGTTTCCTGCACCATTTAATCATTATCTCTTAAAGTCAAGTTAACCCAGCAATCCTTTCCCTGAAATATCAAATACCCTCTGGTAATTTAACATAGCTATTGAAAATGGCCATTTATAGTGAGTTTTCCCATAAAAAATGGTGATGTTCCATAGTTATGTTAGTTTACCAGAGGGTATATTCAAATACCCCGCCAATCAAAACCCTGGTGGACTGTCCCCAGGACTGCAATCGATTCATTTTGGGGCCCGAAGTTTTGGGGGAGTTTTGATAGGGGTGCCATGGTCAAAACATTGGATGAATGTGGTATGGTCATCCCATAATCGTAATCCTGGAAATAAAATGGCTATATTGATCTCTACTATATGGCTATGGATCAATACCTATTAATACCATTTTTAGGGGGATGAACATCCATTTACCAGCTATTTTGATGTTCACCAGGGGTACAAGGTTTTGACACACTGCCATATCTCTACTATTCTCTATTCATCAATTGATGACCATCTCGGCTGAATCTAATTCAACTTTGACCATGGCACTACTATTAGTTGATGTAGGCTTCTTAAGTCATGGGGGGAATCCCTAAGCCGCCATGGGTTTACTAACATGATTTGGGGGACCCCCGTGGAAACCCGTCTCCTGCAACAGGTGACTTAGGCTTCGCCGCAGCCAGCAGAGGGCTGCGTCCTCAGTGGATTTGAAGGGGCAAATGGGAAATGCCTGGGAAATGAAGTGCAAAAAAGGGATTTTAAGTGGATTTGAAGATCAATTGATGTCAGAAACACCACTCCATTTAAGGACCTTCATTGAAATACCTGGATTTGAGTGGTGGTTCTGACATCAAGTTGGAGAAAACTCAGAAGTTTGCTCGGTTGCCCCGGCCATCACTGTCTGGGATCTTGCATATTGCTGGGAGTCAATGCAGAATCGTCCATGCTGTTCCCATGGAAACAAGATCTCACGATTCAGTACAAATCACTTCAATGATTTCAATGATCAATATCAATCTGATTTCAATCACTTCAAATCTTCGGGTTGGACCACCTTCCAACCACTTTCTCCACTTCCAGGGGTTCCGGCGCCGCCCGCAGCTGCAAGCTGCTGGTAGGGTCGCAACGCCTCGTAGCATGGGTGATACAAGTATACTAGCCCAAAAAAAGTGAAAAACACTATACTTGTTTTCTTTTCGATCTTCTTGAAGGGTTGCTATACTCAAAGTTTTTCCCCACGGAAAATAAGTTTTCGCATGATTAAAGATGATTAAAGTTATGTTTCCCATGGATGATGAGGTTTTTTCCACCTCGGATGGGTTGGATGATCTGTCTCCAAAAACCCATGGCCCATTTGGAACACCAGGCGCCCAGACCACCACGAAGAAGCCTCAGCAAATCTCAGCACACTTTTAAGGTGGCCTCATGTCATAAATACCCCGAAAAACAGGATGGTAAGCTAGATAACTATATCCCATCCGTTATGTTGTGGTTAAAAACAAGATGAAGCCCACGAACCCGAATGCTCACACGTATGTTAATGGTACAGATGTCAAAACACATGGCTATGCAGTCACGCACAATACCTTTCTGCAATAGCTTATATTTGAACAGTCTTGTACATGTTTCCCTTGTTACCAGTCTGCAGTGTGGGGTGGAAAGTGTAGAGTGTGGAGTGTGGAGTGTGAAGCAAGGAGTGTGGAGTGTAAAGTGTGGAGTGTAAAGTGTGGAGTGGGGAGTGTAGAGTGTGTAAAGTGTAGAATGCGGAGTATAAAGTGTAGAGTGTGGAGTATGGAGTGTAAAGTGTAGAGTGTGGAGTGTAAAGTGTGGAGTGAGGAATGTAAAGTGGAAAGCGTGGAGTGTAAAGTGTGGAGTGTAGAGTGTATAGTGTAGATTGTAAAGCGTAGAGTGTGGAGTGTAAAGTGTGGAGTGTAAAGTGTGGAGTGTGGAGTGTAAAGTGTGGAGTGAGGAGTGTAAAGTGTGGAGTGTGGAGTGTAAAGTGTGGAGTGTAAAGTGTGGAGTGTGGAGTGCGGAGTGTGGAGTGGAAAGTGTGAAGTGTGGAGTGTAAAGTGTGGAGTGAGGAGTGTAAAGTGTGGAGTGTGGAGCGAGGAGTGTAAAGTGTGGAGTGTGGAGTGTAAAGTGTGGAGTGTGGAGTGGGGAGTGTAAAGTGTGGAGTGCGGAGTGTGAAGTTGTGAAGTGTAAAGTGTGGAGTGTGGAGCGTAAAGTGTAGAGTGTGGAGTCTGGAGTGGAAAGTGTAGAGTGTGGTGTGTAGAGTGTGGCGTGTGGAGTGCAAAGTGAGGAGTGCAAAGTGTGGATTGTGGTGTGAGAAGTGTAAAGTATAAAGTGTGGAGTGTGGTGTGCGGAGTGTGGAGTGGAAAGTGTAGAGTGTGGAGTGTGGTGTGTAAAGTGGGGAGTGTGGAGTGTAGAGTGTGGAGTGAGGAGTGTAAAGTGTAAAGTGTGGAGTGTGGAGTGTAAAGTGTGGAGTGCGAAATGTGAGTGGAAAGTGTAGAGTGTGGTGTGTAGAGTGTGGACTCTGAAATGTAAAGTGTGGAGTGTAGAGTGTAAAGTGTAGAGTGTGGAGTGTAGAGTAGAGTGTAAAGTGTAGAGTGTAAAGTGTAGAGTGTGGAGTGTAGAGTGTAAAGTGACGAGTGTAAAGTGTAGAGTGAGGAGTGTAAAGTGTGGAGTGAGGAGTGTAAAGTGTGGAGTGTGGAGTGGAAAGTGTGGAGTGGAAAGTGTGGAGTGTGTAGTGTAAAGTGTGGAGTGTAAAGTAAGGAGTGTGTAGTGTAAAGTGTGGAGTGTGGAGTGTAAAGTCTCAGGTGAGGAGTGAGGAGTGTAAAGTGCAAAGTGTAAAGTGTGGAGTGTAAAGTGTAGAGTGTGGGGTCTAAAGTGTATCTAAAGTGTAAATTGTGGAGTGTGGAGTGTAAAGTGTAGAGTGTGGAGTGCGGAGCTTCCCCCATAGACACGGCGACGCCACAGGAAAACCAGAGACTCGAGACGAGACACGTGGGTGCAAAAAACGAGCATTTCGTGCGAGACTTCCTCCAATTTTGATATTTTCCACACGTTATCAAACAGGTTGGAATGTCACAAAGTGCCACGCCTGCCACGCAAAACGACATGACAACCTGCTTGGAAACATTCGAAAAGGACATGTTTTCCAGCTTCCCCCATAGACACGGCGACGCCACAGGAAAACCAGCGACTCGAGACAAGACACGTGGATGCAGAAAAACGAGCATTTCGTACGAGACTTCCTCCAATTTTGACATTTTTGACACATTATCAAGCAGGTTGGAATATCACAAAGTGCCACGCCTGCCACGCAAAACGACATGACAACTTCCTTGGAAACCTTCGAAAAGGAGAGGTTTTGCGGCTTCCCCCATAGACACGGCGAGGCCACGGGAAAACCAGAGACTCGAGACGAGACACGTGGGAGCACCAAAACGATCATTTCGTACGAGACTTCCGGCAATGTTCACAGTTGGCAACACGACAAAAAGACAAGTTTTGCAGCTTCCCCCATAGACACGGCGAGGCCACGGGAAAACCAGACACGGGAGACGAGACAGGTGGGAGCACCAAAACGACCATTTCGTGCGAGACTTCCTCCAATTTTCACACTTTGCAGCTTCAAAATCGACGTTTTCCTACGAGTTTTCCTTAGAACCTGAAAATTTGCAACCTCAAAATCGATGTTTCGTGCGAGGCTTCCGTCAATTTTCAGCACATGTCAGAAAATGCCACGCCTGCCACGGAATTTGCACCTTGTCGCCACTTGACGCAGCCCTGCCAATGCGATTTACAAAAAACACGCAACAGGACACGTCTAAAGTGCTGCGCCTGCCACGAAAAATGACGATGGACACGTCCAAAGTGCTGCGCCTGCCACGAAAACTGCAACACATCTTCTGAAAACGTCACAAAAGTATTGCGCCTGCCACGCAAAACGACTTTCGACACGTTGCAGAACACGTCTGAATGTCACGAAGTGCCACGCCTGCCACGCGAAACGAAGCAACCAGACGTCTGAAACCTCCAAAAAGGACCACCTCTGCAAAACTTCCCATAGGCACGGCCATACGGCGCGAACGGTTGCGCGCGGACGGTTGCGAACGGTTGCGACCACAAACGCAACGTCGAGCGAACACACCCTCAACCCCCAGACCCCCAGAGTGAAACGGGAACCCTTGCTACGCATTCGGGAAAAAACAAGTCTAGTCATAAAGTCATAAAGGTCTATTGAAATTGATTGAATACCTTCGTTACGAGACCAAAAAGAATGCAACAGATACAACTACTCACCTCTCCACCATCCCCAGGCCCTGAGGAGCAGACAGAACTTGTCCAAGTGAGTACAGAGCTCCAGAAAGGATCGTCTCGCCTATGGTGCAATGTCCAGCACCCTGCAATCTGATGGCAAGTTAGGGTCCAGCACTTCCCCTGGGATATCTTGGGTGAACTAGGGTTGATTAGGGGGGATATAATATGATATAAAAAAAATATATAACTAATAGTTCATATAAACCAACAAACATAACTTCGGCGGCCTCGCCAAGCGTGGCTGACTTTCACCAGCATGGTGTCCCCACCCGACTGGCACCATGTGACTGGCCTCCAGGGCGAAGGCGGAGTTTGTTCTGAAGACGTCCAAGACTCCGGGATCTGCGATCGGAACATCAGGGGATGGTTGGGCGGTTGGGGTGCACCAAAACCACAGAATTTCCCCAGCGAAGTGTGGCGAATCAACTGCTGGGATCAATTGATTGGATTGCTGAAGAGAAGTTTAAAAGCACTGCACTGCACTGCTCATCTCGAAGTATTCAGAATACGTCTATCTTAGAGGGAAAACTCCCACGAGCTTCCCAGTTTCGAGAACCATTGAATGAGTGGGATATCCTACAATCACTGGTTGAATGCCAGCTTTGCCAGCTCTTACCATCTTACTGGCATTCATAGCCACAGCCACCATGAGACGATGGACTTTCCCCAGCATTTCTCCTATCCGTGGAGGCTCGGATCGTCGATCATCACCAAATCCCCACATAACAAGTTGCCACTAATTAAGTCGAAAACGAATGGCTACGGCAAAATGGATAGGTTATTCGAAAACAGTCATGAAACCCATCATGAAACCCATCATGAAACATCATGAAACCCATCATGAAACCTCCAAAAAATACCATGCCGTTCATCCTGAAAACGGTCAGAAATAAACCGTGCCGCTGCCGCCTTCCACCTCAGCGTGGCCGCTTTGAAGCTCCGACATCATGGCCGGGAAGGAGAGCGACGGAGAAGCAGCTCCTGAAGCTGGAGATGTTTGGGGAAAGCGAGGGATTTACCCATCAAAAAAATGGTGATTCGATCTCAAAAAATGAGGGTTGAACAATTTAGCCATCAGATATCATGATTTAGCCATCCAAATGAGGATTTAGCCATCGAAAGTGGGGCTTCAACCATCAAGAATGAGGATTTAGCCATCAAACAGTATGCCCATGTTCAAACATGCCCAAATCTTGCACATGTTGCATTGTTTGAAAGGAAATGGGCACGTCAAAAAATTGCAAAAAAATCTAGGTATCATCCCACTGAGGACTCAACCTGCTTCACTCTCTTCATGGTCCTCCTTCCAGCGCACGACAGAACGGCACCAGGCACGCCAAATATGTAAACCCAAAAACATATCTGCCATGCCCAAAATTCCAGAGATTTACTAAACTGTTGTTATCCCCACTTGGAGTTTGTGGCACTCGGTTTACTACATTTCACTGAAAAATTACCCCGTTAGCCCTTATCGGTATCTGAAGTCCCGTTACACCGTTCCCAAGGAACCTCTCGAGGGATTGTCCCCCTATTGGGATACCGACATTCCAAAGGAGCTACTCTTGGTGAAATGTTGCTGATTTCCATGAGAGTGTCAAAATCAAAAGTGACGAATCCAAGGTCTCCAATTTTCCAGAAGCCACCAAAGATACCAAAGAGGTTGAGGCTAGGTGTAGCCAAGATCTGGGTCCTTTGATGCCAACAACAATGGAAAAAAATAAAAGAAAAACCATCTGGCAAACACACGACCGACCTGCGGGGCGTCCTGTCGATGCGCCAACTCTCTGAAGTGCGCCTCGCTCTGCCCCAATCATCATCAGAATTCCCAATTCGTTTCGTGATCTCACGGTACAATCGGAACCAACCAGCGCTTGCCACATTTTGGTCGGTAGTTTGAGAAACATAGTGGGTTGGTCACACATCTGATCAAATGTTTAGGTTTACATCCTATCCATCGCCTGGAACCCAGCAGTTCCAGTCAGTTCCCGTGTCATGGTTTGCCATCCGAACTGACTGAGCAAAACAATGCACAATACCCTCCAGTAGCCAAACATGCCAATGGAAAATTCCCCATTCATAGATCATTTCCCCACAAAAGCTCCATTGATAGGATATGTCCCATCTAGACATGTTTGATTGTGGGAGGATATCTAGATCTTTCACCATTTGCAAAAAACGAAAATATCTGACTCGAAAAATTCACTTTGCACTCCCCAAGGATGAAACAAACGTCTTAGAGTCTCATTTTGCACAAACAGATTGGGCCTCTTGCTGATTCACCACCCACTGAATCTGACAGGAATTTCGCCCTTGAAATCCTGCCACGCCTGTCGTAGGAGAGCTGCCACCAAACGATGACATGGACTGTCCCTGGCGCTGAAGATCCAGCTGAAAGCCGGCAGAAGTGGGGTGTAAAGCAACAATGGGACACTGTTACGTTGCAGACTCCCTTGGAAAACCATACATCAAATCTTCTCTGAACATACATACATACATACATATATATATATATTCGAATATAATATTAATATAATATAATATTGATATAATATGATATTAATATATTGTAATATTATACTAGTATAATATAATATTAATATAATATAATAAAATAAATATATATATATATTATTATACATTATATGTAATAATAATAACAACACTAATATATATATATTATACATTATAATACAATATAATATAGTATAATATAACATAATATTATATTATATTATATTATATTATACAGTTTTTCTTTCACCGGAATTCCTTTGCTGTTCAGGCTACCGCCTGGCCCACCCGGGATATTGATATCCCTCATTCGTATACATGAGGCACCTATTGAAAATGGTGATTTCCAGTTCCCCTGGCCTGCGCAGTGGGGGCAGATTGTCCCTGGACTCCTACAGAGCTTGGTGTGGGGGACCTAGATCACCTTCGTGTTGAAAAACACCGGAAGTGATGATCCCCAAACACAACAGTGAGATCATGAAACGAAATTCTGGTATCACATACTTTCGGGTTTATCTTGTGAAAGTACCATTCTGTGGTAAACCCACTAATAACCATATTTTAAAAAAATATGTGATGTGGTAAAGGCAATAAACTATCCACCATCCCCAATGCCTTACCACAAACGGCCTGCGACCTGGGCCCTGAAAAAGAATCTGTGGCCCCGATATCCCACAGTCTGCCAACACCCACAACATCATGTCCCTCTTGAGGCCCAAAAATCACCGAAAGTACCAGAAAGTCATCCTCTTCAAATCCATCCATCTTTTTGCTGAGTCCAAACAATTACACAAAGAGTATGCCCTCCGGTAGTCAAACGCGGCAATGGAAAAGCCACCATTTCAAGATTCTTTCCCATTATCTCTTCATTTCGTTCGGGGATTTGCCAGGCTGTCATATTTGATTACCGGAGGGTAAGCCATCCCAAGCGCGACCCCAAACCACATGTTTTCCACCAGAGGAAAACACCATAAGCCACCATTAACCAGCACCACAATAACCATTATAATAACATTAATCACCATTAACCAGCAGTAATCACCATTAACCATATTAATCACCATTTTAACCACCATTAAATCTCCATTTTTGTTGGTTAAATCACCATTAATCCGTCAAAAACCAAGGGGGAAAAAGCCATGGAAACTCATCTGTCCTCTAGCTGGATCTCCGACTCCAAAGCCCTGCTCCAGGTAAGGAGCTCAAAGAAGCCAGGCGCCAGCGCCGGCCCTGGCGAGGCCTTGTTGCAAGGGCTCAGCCAAGCAGGTGAGAGATTCAACATGATTCAACCATCAGAAATTGATGAACATTTGGATTTAACCATGGAGAATTGATTACAACACAGATTTTACCATCCAAAAATTGATTCTTAAAAAAGAACAGCATTTATAACATGTTATAACCATAAAAAGTTGATGACCAAAAGAATTTAACCATCAGAAATTGCCAAAAGCCAGGATTGAACTGATTTAACCATGAAAAGTTGATGACAAAAGGGATTTGACGATGAAAAGCTCATCAGATGTAGGATGTCACCCCTGAAGGATGGATTGCAATAGGGATTCGATGCTGAAAAGTTCAGAAAGTGGTCGGATTTTTCCAGTAACAATGTGCGGATTCGATGGGTTCAAGGGGAACATCTTGAGAAAACCATGGGGATTTGATGATTTTACAATCAACTTTTGGGGGGTTCCGCTTGGAATTTCCCCATCATCCAATTCTGGGGCCCAGAATTGTCTCACAAATCCAGCTGTTAAGACATGATATGACATGACTTGGGGTCAACTTCTAACCCATATGTGGAGGGTTTAATTGGCACAAAGTGGGGCCCCTAGATGGTTTATAACTCCAATAACTATGGTTTATGGTACCTATAACTATAGTTAATGGGGTTTATAAACCATCTTATAACTGGGGGGCCCCACATTGCAGTTGCTAAATAGCAAGCTTTCTGTTCCAAAGATATTGGGAGGCCCAACGATCCAGCTGGAGAGTCGGGAGGGGTGGCTTCAAGAGAGGTTAGAGCTGTCAAGCCCGAATCTTCAACAACTCAGCTTCACCACATCATTGCGGAAATTCAGCCAACCCCTGACCAGATGACCCAAATAAATCCAAATCATATAGAGATTGATTGTTTATTGCGGCCGTGTTCATCACCTTTCCCGCAACAAAGGGGAGGCACAAGAAGCCAAGCGACGCCAGCTTTGGGCGCGAACAATGCAAAGAGAAGGGCCAACCTCGATACTCGGTCAGAAGATCGGGTGGCTGATCCCGCTGAACTGGGTAGCAGTTAGTTCAACCTAGTTATAAGTGGACTAACCTACCACTTACCACGTATCCCACGTATCCCAAACCAGGGATAGAAGCTACAAAAAGTAAGTAGGATTAAAGACCACCAAGTGGGCATAAGGTTTCTACACACATAATGTAAATGTATGCATCATCATGTATGCATCAATCAAGAAAGACGAAGAACTACACATGTGATCCAACCTGATCCAACTACGATCGTTGCAGTCAAATCGCTTGATCCAACAGCGGGTGTGCTGGGTGACCCCCGCGCGGTTCCTTCAACCAGCTCCCGCCCTAAAAGTCCCAGCACAGCGATCTGCCAGCACCGTCAAGTCGAACCCAGGTTCGAATGGGGTACCCCCAAATCATCGATATGTTAGACCATGTACTGAAACATATCCCATTTTAAGAAACCTCCAGATGTTTTTTATGGATATGGTATAATGGGTGGATAATGGTGATATAGTGGGGATATAATGGGCAGACAATGGGATATACAACAAATATGATCTGGGTCTCCAAAGAGTACTGGAACCCCATTTTATTGCCATGGTTTTAGGGCCCAACTTTTCATAAACCAATAGATTTTCTGGTTCCAACTTTTGAGGCAACTCCATTGAATAGCTATAAGCATTTATAAGCTATGTAAGTGGGGATGTATGGGTTAGTTAACCAACTATAGTCATTATGAGTGTGAAATAGTAACCAATTGGGGATGTATTCGCCCGTGGGAAGTATAACTATAGGATTGTGGATATATCAACCCCCAAACTCCTTGGCTGGATTCCATACTTCATTGGATAGATTCTCCAAGGTTTTTTGTTTGTCGAACTGTACTGGAAATCCTGTTTTTCAAGACCAAATATGGTTACTTTCCTGTAGAATTCCCCAAACCAAGTCTTGGATTTACAAACGACCACCAAGAAAATCTCCACAACCATTCTCAACCAGTATGAACCATTTACCCACAATCGCTTAACTCCACTTATAACCCCCAAGTAACCATCGTTCCTTGGGAATGCCATCCTTCCTTCCAACATGAAGGGCATCAGTCGCACCTTCGCCTCGCCGGTCGTTTCAGTGGTCACCTTAAGCTGGTAGATGGGGCAGCATTTTTTTCTGGTGCAGCGAATGGTTTCAGACATTGAAAAACAAAAAATGGTCGATTTAGGTCCCAGAAAGCTACTCTGTATATATATATATAATATATATATAATATATATAATATATATATATATATATTATATATAGTCCAAAGAAAAACAAGGGCCGCTGACCCAGCTGGCATGCCGATTGAAGTAGGTGTTTGATGGTTTTTTGGTGGTTTCACAGCTGTTGCATCTTGATGTTTCACAGCTGTTGTATCCTGCATCCTCTAGATCTGATCACTGTGTCCCCCTACCGTATGCTGATAAAGCCGTTCCAGATGTCTGCAGACCTGTCACAACAAAAATCGCAGCTATCGAAGCTCGGGTGACCTTCACTGCCATAAACCTACCATTTGGGGACGGTTTATACATGTTTAATACCACCTATTTATGGCATTTGATGGCCATATGAATGGCTTTGGTTACTTTTTGTTTGACCATGACCCCTCGCGCCGCAGAGTTTTTCGGCGACTTTTTTTCGGTCTCTGGCTGAGACAGGTTTTCCAAAACCGCAGTCGAAGCACGTCGGCAAGGCATTCAAACGACCGGTTTGCCTCGATGGGGGGGTGCTATGTGGTCCCCTACGCCGAACGCAAATGACCCTCTGAATATACTCTAAATGATCTTCCTCGAGAAAAGGACAAAATTGGACCTGTCTGTTCACCCTGTAGGATGCTGTTTGCTGCCATGTTGCCATGTTTTCACCTCGAAGTCACCATTTTTGAATCGTTGGAGCTCCTGTGGTCCCCGAGATAGATCCCCATACAAGAATTCCAAAAAGGGAAGCCTTTTCCGTCCCTGCTTCTCTGAGGTACACGGCCTCGGCGGCTGCAGCCACCTTCTGAATTTTTCGGAGCCATGGATGGCACAGTGCAGCCAATTCTACACCAGCGCACGGCGGAAAACCCTGGTACTGGACGTAGAATTTGCCATGGGAATTTGAATTTGTGACCCCTATGACATATATAGGCCAATCATATAGTATATATGTCCATATGATTCCCATGACTATAGGATACTATAGGTAACCCCCGTTGCTGTTTTCTTAACCTTGGAAACCCCTTTTTCGCAGATTTTTTTTTCGGAGACTAGAACACAGCGAAATGAAAATCCTTAGATTTGATCAGAGCTCAAGGGGGCCAAACCCTTTCAAGGTGGCCACCCTTCTGAAATATCAACTTCGTAGTGATCTTGAAACTGAGTTTAGATGCATTTTAAAAAACTTGAGAGTTGAGTCTTGATGGCACTTCCAATTTTACACATGAACAAGTCAATTCACGAAGATCAATTCACAAACATCGCTGGCCGCTGCGAGGCAAGCCTGTCCAATACCTACAGTAGGTGATGACAAGGCCTGGCCAAGTCGATCACTCCCAAGAATCGACCTATCATTGTGTGTATGGAATAGAACGGAATGGCTACTGTCATGTCATATAACAATGTTATGATATCTTGCTTGAAATATTATGTTATGTTATGCTATGTTATGTTGTGTTATGTCATGTTAGTAGGTAATTATGTATCATTAACATTCATATGTATCTATACGTATATTATGTCATTTTGTGTGTGTGTGAGACATAATATGAGTACTTACAGGTACGCTATATGATATGGATCATGTTTCCCTTAAATTCATGGCATGGTTTAACGATGCCACACGAGCGTCCAGTACCACATAAATCTTCGCCGCTGCGCAGCGCAAATCTGCGTCTCTTTGGGCGGCTGCGGTCAATTTCCTGTCCGGATGGCTGAAGGGGCCTCAATCCTTAGATAAGGTAGTCCAACTAGGGGTTACAAGTATTCTAACTAGGTAACTAGGTACTCATATTATCATAGTAGATAGTAGATATCCATCCATCCATCCATCCATCCATCCATCCATCTATCCATCTATCTAATCTAGCTAGCTAGCTAGCTAGCTAATCTATCTATCTATCTATCTATCTATCTATCTATCTATCTATCTATCTATCTATCTATCTATCTATCTATCTATCTATCTATCTTATCTATCTTATCTATCTTATCTATCTTATCTATCTTATCTATCTTATATCTTATCTATCTTATCTATCTTATCTATCTTATCTATCTTATCTATCTTATCTATCTTATCTATCTTATCTATCTTATCTATCTTATCTATCTATCTTATCTATGTTATCTATCTTATCTATCTTATCTATCTTATCTATCTTATCTATCTTATCTATCTTATCTATCTTATCTATCCTATCTATCTTATCTATCTTATCTATCTTATATATCTTATCTATCTTATCTATCTTATCTATCTATCTATCTATCTATCTATCTATCTATCTATCTATCTATCTATCTATCTATCTATCTATCTATCTTAGCTAGCTATCTATCGCATCTTATCTTATCTTATCTTATTTTATCTATCTATCTAGGTACTGATAAGTTGATTGATAAGTAGTCTAACTAGGAGTTATGGTAGATATATCTACATGTAATTGGATGGGGTTATAAACCAAGCTACAACTGCAGGGCCTTCCTGTAGGGTAGCTACACCAAAATCATGCATTTTCCGGACAGAAATAGAGCACGTGAATTGATGTTGCAGTGCTCCATAGTTTTGGGGACACTTCCAAATCAATATTTGGGTAGCGGTATCTCAGGTATAACATTGTCCTTCCAATCTGGGGACATCTGCCACATCAAACGAGCCTTTTTAGAAAATCCCGTTGCTGTGCTAATTCCCTCCTGCAAATCCACCCACAGCACGCATATGTTTCGAAATTGGGATCGGAACAAAATGACAAAATGTATCAAAACTGGTTGGTGGTTTCAATCTGAAAAATATGAGTTCGTCAATTGGGATGATTTTCCATTCCCAATAGATGGAAAGTCATAAAAGCCATATAAAAGCCATGTTCCAAACCACCAGAAAATGTTCATACAGAACACACATGGACCTTCAATTTTGACCCAGAAGTTCCGCGGTCCGAGCCTCCTACGATCAAGACAACGTGCGAACCTCAGGTGCCAGGGGAAGATTCAGCATTGGAAGATATTAGTAGCTATGGAAAAAAATACGCTTTTCTTCATAGGAAATGGTGGAAATGGTGGTTAAATGGTGGAAAGTTCACGGATTTTCGGATGTTCCAGAAATTGTCTAAATCATGTTCTGGAAGATCCACCGTTAGGAAATGATCAAAAAAAAAGGTCATCTGGTCATCTACATGTCTGGTGGATCATGGCCAGGTTCCGGGGCTGAAAACTGTCGCGAAACCTGGATGGCTGAAAGTCATGATAAGCCCTTAGCTAAAGCCTGCTAAAGCCGTGTAGATCAAGAACCCCTTAGGCTAACTTAGGCTAACTTGGTATCTACCACGGATTTCGCCTAGGATTTATGGAGGATCCCTGAGGATCATATCTGCACCAGGGTTTTTTCCAGGGTCAACTGGTCGCTGGGAGCGCTGCCACCTGCGCAAAGTTGTAGAGATTTCGCGTGAAGTGATCCTGTCTCCGAGTGTCGTGGCGAGGGTCTGGTTGGACTCATTGGGTTGATGGGTTTTCGACTGGTTTTTGCCGAATTTTCTGAGTCATAGTAATCCCCAAGAAGGTAGTCTACCCTCCCAATAGTATACTTGGATATACTTAGATATACTTAGATGTTTAATGGCTCAAGTTGGGATTAGTGAATCCCCTGCCATACTGGGAGGATCATTGCACTGATCGTTTTTCTACAGAGGTCACCCTGGTTGGAAAGTGTTCGATTCGTGGCTTCTCCTTTGTATAAGTGGATTGTATAACCTAATACCATTTGGTTATTTAAGATAGCTATAGAAAATCACCATTTTTAATAGGTAAACCACCTATAAATGGGCCATTTTCCATGGCTATGCTAAATAACCAGAGGGTAATTAGCGAGTTGCTGGGTGGGGTGAACCACCAATTATGCTCAGGGCAGCATCCCAGCAAAGAAAGTGGACTCTGGTCGTCTAAGTTGTGAAGCACAGGGCAGGCCTTGTTCTTGGTGTTCATGCTATTCTCCACGCCCGTCATTAGGTCCTCGGACCCAGATTCAGCTTTCCCATCTACAAAGGCATGACTTAAACAGATCCTGGGAGTAGAATCCCATTCATCCCATTCCTATCCTTGCCATCATCCACCTCACCAAAACTTCCAGGCCCACTTGGGTCTGAAAATTGGCTAGACCTTACATAATCCCATTGTGCATTTTCAAAACTGCGTCAGTTTCAGGGCGCACAGCCGCGCAGCCGTCTCCCATGCTGCGACCCAACCAACATCTTCGCGCCCCGACGTCGAAATAACTGCGAAGCTTGGCGCGCTTTTCTTCGATCTGCTGGTTGATGAGCTGTTCCTGTGAACCGAAGATGGGCGGCGACTGATCCACTGGCGATGAAGATAATAGGCGAAATAGGCATTGAGTAAAAAAAAACAAACAGATTTCACCCATCAACACTTGAGATTTTACCCAAAAATTGGGTCGACTTTTGAGGCCTCTGTTTCAAGAGTTGCACTGAATCTGCGCTGCAGTTTTGGCAGCTCTCCCCCTGCCTTCAGCTGCAAGTAGTGCTGATCGTGCAGCAAGATGAGTCCCAACCTCAAAGGCTACCTACTCAGATCACCAATTCACTCCCTATAAATTGTCGGAAAGCGGAATGAAATATCTAAGTTCAGTAGTTCCATGTAGTTCCATGTAGTTCCACTCAGACCAGAAATCAAAGTTCGACCCCAAAATCGCCAATCGCCCCGCTGCCATCCGCTGCCCCCTTGCCGGCCCCACAAGGGTCGACTGATCGACCACATGGAACTGAACTCGCCTGTAACGAGCGAAGCCAAGGCTGCAAGGTACCCAACAACAAAAAGTCCTCCCATTTCTGAGTAGGAAACTGGGCATTTAAAAAAATCCTCCCATTTCTATACAGATTATACAGGATCTTCCCCACTTTTTTTGGAATCTTTTTCGGAAACAGATTGATGGATTAGCTGTCCATGCCATAGCTGCCCCAATTCCTCAGCTCGTTCCAGCCTGTCATCACCAGCTGGAACATCAAATGGAGGATTTTCTGCAGACACTGCGGCGCCTTCAACCAGAGCTTGTGGCAGTTTGGGGATGACACAGGTGTCCCCAATCCTTTCAGGCATGTATTCATTGTTCATGCCACGAAACACTTGCGGTTTCAATAGCTGTTGGACTTTCAAGATATCCAGCGGTATCAAGTTCTCTTCAAATCCCTCAGCTCAAAAGATGAAGCTTCCTCAAAAGCCATTCCCATATTATCACTGATCCCACCCACCTCCTGCAAGAAACGCCGCACTCGGTCCTCCAAAAAAAAAAACAGCGACCCCAACGACGGGGCCCGACCAGTCTGGTGGCCAAGGTCAGTGCACTCTTTTTTCAGTAGTTGGAACCGGTTGAAGGTAAAATTCAGAGGGAAACCAAGCAATTGTTTTATGTACTGTACCTAAAACTTGTTCTGGATTCTTGGTGTCAACTTTTCAACTTTTCAACCTGCAAGTTTCCGGGCTCGTTTCGAGAATCAACATTCCACAATCCGGATGAAAATGAAAAGCATTTTCATTTCGGTCTGTCTGAAAATGGGGCTCCCCAAGTCACTATGGTTGTTTCAAGACTAAAATCGTCCAATTTTTCGGAAGATTTTGGGGTACCCCCGACTTTAGGAAACCTGAAAAAAATATCTACACTGCTGGGTTGAACCAGGCGCCTGCTCGGGAGTGCTCTTGCCAGTGAGTTGAGAGTGGAAATAGGAGATCACATTGTCCTGGCGAGTTCTCTCCACACCTCCGTGACTTCTCAACTTGAGGATTTTCTGGCATGCCAAAAAAAGAGCGTCTGGGATTTTTAAGCGAACACTTTTCGACATGGGAAATCAACAGTTGTTTTCATTGGTACATTGGACCTATGGTGAAAACCCAAAAGTTGATTCACACACAAAAAAAAGACCATCTCTCCATCTTGACACCGCTTTTTTCATCTGGAAGACTTAGAGACAATGAAGCGACATGAAGCGATTTCTTCAAGTCATGCCGGCGGCGACCACCACGGCGCAGCTTTGCATCTGCACTCCGGTCTCAAAGGACAACAGACCTGGACCCGCTGGGGTTCATCGAAAAATCGGATATCCCCAATTCAAATATCTCCAATGATCTCCAATGGATTATCATTCTTTCCCCCATATATTTAAATTGTCTAAGGGGTATACCCCATTTTCAGACATGGATATGTGTCATGTTTGTAGATCATATCCGCCAATATCTAGAGCTTCCAGCTCATCAAAATATAGTTCTTTCACAGGGAGTTGATCCTACCACAAGATACTCTGTTTCAGGTGACCGGATTAGCCACGCATTCTAAGTTTGTCTAATTTCAGTGGCCAACACTCTGTTCCAGATTGGGAAGCTATCGCAGTCCACTTGGGTTAAGGCTCCCCGGGAACGCCCGAAATCATCTAGTCAAGGCCTCTATCTCTTCCTAAGCCATGTGAATCAGTGAGACTTCATGGCATCGGCACGCAGAAAAATCGTTTTTGAAAACTCAGAAATGCAACAGAAGCCCCACCCAAATATCTCCAACGAATCCCCATTGGCCCATGATGCAAGAAAAATAATCCCACCTTCCTCCACGCTTTGCATCAACTGGGAGAAGGTTCCGGAATCGAGTTCCATCACCTCCGAAACAACCAGGACTCAAGCAAAACGATACCCCTACCCAAGGGGCGTTGGGGAAAGGACCATGAAGAACGATACATATATATATATATATCGGGATAGTCTGGTTAAGAGCCCCCAATGAGAGCCGTCCATTCCACTGCAAAGAGCTCTTAATCAGACTATACCCATATATATATATAATATATATATATGTATATATATATATGTATGTACCAGACGATTCCTTGTGACCTTATTTGTGTTTTTTGCTAAGTGGCCTTTAGAAAGAGGTCACTTAAGAAAAATGATAAAAGAGGTCACTTAGAGAGGAAAGAGGTCACTTTGGATATCCCAAGTATGATCCATGACAATGTCCATGATAGTTTGGGTATATTACAGAAGATCCGATGTATTCATCCAATATCCATAGATACCCAAACCATTTCAACTCCAACCACCGCCTCGTCCGCCCCGGCACTGCGGGACTCACTTTGTTGGAGCTGGTGACGCAGAGGACAGAGTTGCTGTCCGGTAGCAGCAGGGCAGGTGAATGGAATGGTTGGGACCCATCATGGCATCAACACATACTATAGGAGGCATAGGAGTTGTATCACACAGCATTCAACTGCCGCTGCCAACGGATGCACGTGTATGCTATGTACCTTTTCATGACCTGTTTGGCCATCTGTCGGGGCATCGAAGCAACGGCCATATCCTTTACCTTACCAACGAGATCTTCGTCCCCGTAGCAGGCAATCCATATCGGAGATAGGCGCCATGCCTGATCGTAGGCAATATGGTCTAGCCTCAGATATGGTAAGACCAGCAAACCATCGAAAGTTACTTTTCCCAATCTCCTTCCAGCTCAAGGGTACGCGTCTCCCTCAAGAAAACTGGTGTTGCCTCAGATTGACCATAATTATACGGTTGGGGTTATATATGCCATGTATATAAATATATATATGTGTAGACTGCCAGTCTTCTATTTTGTCTCACATGGTGCCAGAATTAATCAATCATTTGATTTGTTGGAACTGCAAAGGCTGCATCGGAAAATCCATCGGTCCTGTACAGTACAGATTCACCATTCCCTCGTTGCTGGCTCAGTGCCACGTAGCTGGCTCAATGCCTCGTTGCTGGCTCAGCGCCTCGTAGCTGGCTCATTTTTTTGAACAAAAAGCAACAAAACAAAACACGCGAAAAAAATTAGCCAGCTGCATGCCCTTGGGCCAGCTCGGTGTGCCGTCATCATCCCGGCCAATACATATTATGTATTCGTGTTTGAGGTTTCACATTCGTTCGCCAGCTCAACGTGACGTAGCTGGCTCAATGTTTTCGAGTTTTTTTTCTCGTTTTTTTCGTTCAAAAAAATTGAGCCAGCTCGATGCCATCGAGCTAGAGCGATGTGTTTGAGCAAGCGCGGTGTCGCTGAGGTAGCTCGTTCCACTTGAGCGAGCCTGCAAATTTTTCCCAACGTGTTCAATTGCCAGGTTCAGTCCCAAATGATTCGTTTAATAGAGATGGTACCCCTGTTGCAGCCCAGAAATTTAGGAGCCACGTTCTGGGCCAAATCTGCCTAGACAGCGGCACAACATTAAAGTCAAACACATGACCCCTTCTGAAATTGAGCCAGCTACATGTTTTGAGCTAACTCGAAAATGAGGAAGATTGTGGATATTGCTACGTTCAAACCAGAAGGAGCCCCTAGTACAAAAAAAACAAACCAAAACACAACGTACATCGCCTTACCACCTAATGCACCAGAGTGTCCGATGGTATTTTGGTCTGATTTTCCATAGAAGTTTGCCATGTTCAATGGCTTCAGTGGCCAGAGAGTTGAAGGCACAGTGGTAGAGGTAGCAACATTCCTTAGATGGGTCAAACTGGAACTTATCATAAGTAATCGTTTCGGAGCGATACGTTCGTTTTTGGATTGTAGAATGATGTACCGTAGGCTGCACTGGGCAAAGTTCAAGACTCTTGAAGCCGGCGTATGCTGTCTTCCGACAACACGGGCCCGGGAACTTCATTCATAGCTTTTCTCATGCCAACCAAGTTCACAAAGACAGCTGCACGAAGCCTTGGCTCCATGGAAAAAAATCAGCCTCCTTTTCTGAGAAAAACAAATTCACTGGCCTTTGCCACTACACCGGCTTTACCACTACAAGTAGTACCCGGGCAAGCCGGGGGTGGAAGCTTCAAATTTGAAACGCTTATAGCCTATAGAGCGGAACAAAGACTGTGCCTATAGGTTGCTGCCAGGCCATCTGTGCTTCACAGCAACAATCTCTCGACTTGTCATATGTCTCTCTTCAACTGATCTCATCTCATCGCAGTTCATTTCATCTCCTCATTTTCCACTACCATAAGAACTCCCCAGTGTGGACACATTGTTTGGGAACATTCAACAGTTTACAGGGAATCAGCAAGCACTGCAAAAACACCGTCGCAAAGTAACCCCGCATGTTCATCACCTGGGTGTTGCGCAGCCACTGCCACGCAAATTCCCATGAGCCATTTTGCAAGGACCACACTTTCCTGGGCGATGGAATGGTACTCACACATTCACCCGTAGGGTAGAAGTTGTTGACAACCAAACTGTGCAACCTAAAACTGTCTCCATCTGTGGGCTGAGGTTTGGTCAGCAGCGTTAAAGTGCTTTTGGGCCACGGTCGGATAATTTTTGCCACCCAGACAATGTAGGTGTGCCCTTGGTTTCAACACAACACACAACACGATGTACAGCCATATTCTAGTTCCGGCTGCCCATACCAAAATTGACATCCAAGTGACAGAGAGAAAACTTGTCCCTTGTTTCCTTAGATTTTGGGCTTTGGAAAATATGGTCAACCGGTGGAACCAATCTTTGCTGCGCAAAATCGCGAATCAAGCGTCGGATGTTATGCGCCCGACATTCTTGTGAAAATTGGGCATGAGATGCCCGTAGACGGTCATCAATGTTCTCACCTACAACCAGGCCACAGTTCAATGATGTCACCAGCAACAGGTCTGGACTCAACCAGTCCTGCCTTGCCACACCAAGTCAGTCTCGCATAACTCGATCAAAGCCTACTATACCATATGGAACAAGGATTTCGATCATGCGAGTGTTATTTGTACAAAACTATATCTCTTATAGTCAAGGAACCGATGCTGCAGCATCGGGGATTAGTGTCAGGTCTGTCACGTGAAGCCAGTCTTCATACAATATATCGATATGCCACCCAGGAAGCTGAACCCAAGGGTTGTTGCGGCAATAGCTCGAAATAAACTGCTGTGTGTCAGCCTAGGCTGAAAGACTCATTAATTAAAAAGGCTACGGGTCACAAAAAATGACAATACCAAATATAACCAACAAATCACTGTGAATGTTCCAGTGATCGGCATCAAATTTGGTTTAGAAACTCTGGTGCCTCTGTGGGGGGCATGTTTTCCATGAAGAGTGTAGCAATTTTCACCCGTACGCGTGGCACGACAATACCAGCAAATGCACTCGCTCACCCAGGATCCCGTCATGTGATAGGCTCTCTGAATATATTTTTGGTCGCCTTTATGGCAAACAAGTACCCCACGATACCCACCTGCCAGTGGCATTCCAGCCTTGGACTGCCTCTGAGGCATCGGATTTCCCCAGGGATCTGTGTCCAGCCATGACCCCAAAGATAGTTCAGTTAGCGACCAAACGACCCATGCGTCCAGTGTGTCCCATGTCGCATCAACGCAATGTTGATTGTCAGTCACATACAGTAGCATCCGTGAATCCCATGGTGAGCATCCTCCTACAAGAGCACTGGCCAGTGTGGATATGCAAAAGCTCCTTCTGCGGTGTGACTCTGCATCATCTGCATGAATCACAAGTGGAACGACTTTCGTCAGGTCGATGTCCTGGTCTTTGGGATGGGGTGAGCTGGTCAGCCAACTTTGGATCAAATTGCTGCACATGTATATCATATGAGATCATGCCCCTGAAAGTGCCACAACTACATGCATCGGAGATAAGCTGCAGGCAAGAGTCAGGACGACTTAGAACTGGATGTTGTCGGACAAAGTCTTGGTCTCGATTTCGGTTCCAGTAGTCCATGAGAGCCTGTGTGTCAGGTCATTGGGATATGAGCAATTGGGTATAGGTCGGTCAACATTGGGTACCCCCCCAAAAACAAGGTGGGCCAGAGAGCCCAAAAGCAAGACGGCACACGGCACACAGCACGCCTTTTGTTTAAAAAAATCTTGTGATGTGGGCATCTGTGCTCTGCACGAAATCGACGTAAGATCTTTATTGAAACATCGTGCGCACTGATGGTATCAGGGGCCACAATTCACCACAGCATGCTGTGTCAGCTACGTCTGCATTCTTCCAGTCGCTATTTCTGCTAATGTAAATACCTCTGTTAATACTAACAATTAGTAGGCTAACATCTGTGGCCCCCTGGGTCTTGAATTTTGACCTATACCCCAGTCAGTGGTATGAACATGTGCTACACACTGAACATGATGACAGCCAAGACACTCCGTCTTCCCCCAAAAATCTTCGTTTGAAGAGCTCTTGGTCATAGGCATATATCGAAGCAAACCTAGATGAGGTCTCCAACCAACGGGGAAGTAAGATTTCTTTAATCAAGAATCATGATTTTACTTCGAGAAACATTTCCGATGGCAGAAACATTGGGTGCTTTGCAATGAAGTACGGCTCTGGCAAGGAGTAGTCCACCATAACCACAGATGCCCTGATGAGGCAACACGGGAAGAAACAAAAGCAACCACGCAATAATCCTTGGTGCGACATCACGTGTTTGCAATTTGTTGTTTTGACTTACAATATTCAGATCCCAGGCACTCATGGGGATATGGCATGATTTTTCGCCATGGTTGGCGATCTAACCACCTCCAGAACATCTTGGGTCCATTCGTTCCATGATCCGTATTGAGCCGGAGTAGGTCCTTGAGACTTTTCCTGGGCATGGACATGCATGGAAAATGAATTGGTACTTCCTTGTCCGCGCTGCAATTCGAACATATATTATTTAGACAAAGCTCGGCATCAATCTATCTGGGAAACGTCGGCGTATCAAAGAGAACATTGCCATCAGTGTCGTCATACTGACCTTACTTCAAAGAGAACCCCTTCAAATAATTCAAATGTACGAATGTTTGCACACATGCATGTGTGGGTTTCAGTGTGGGTTTCAGTACATTTGACCCAAGTCACACATCGCCCAAGCACCAAGAACTCTTCTACAATGTCCATGGCTGGATATCTCTCATGGAGATCAATGAAAGTAGGCTATATACCTGTTTCTGATTTGACAGTCGTCCTATAGATTGGAAAAGTAACAAAAAATGGTTTCAGGATGGTTCAGGTCTTTTTGTTTCGGGGAATATGCTAGCATTCATAGTTCACAGTTGAATGGACAAAAAAAACCAACCAAAGCGGCCCCACGAATCCCCTGGGGAGCCACCTCCTGCGGCGCAGGACATTTCCGGTGCATCAAAGTCAGTCCTGGCGTGAGATCCCAGCCTGCGAGAGCATGGATGAGGTCATTTGGTTGTGTGACAGACATGTGTATGTTCGGTTGATCTGTTTTAACTGCCATTCACGATCATCCTTGGATCATGTTTCAAAGAGCTAAGTTGTGTGTTCTCACCTCCCCTTTGATGCATGATTGGAAAATCATGCTCACCGAACCGCCAACTCGGATAGCTCAGGCTAGCCATTTCCACGAGTGACCAGTATGCACGAAATCATTATGTAACATATTATAAAGTACCTGAGCTAAGAGTTGATACCCCGAAAGGACTGGTTTCAGCCCCTCAAATGATTGAAAAATAGACATCGCCAGGTCAGAGGATATGGGTAAACCCACTTCCTAGATTGTCAGGAGCGCATTGAATCCAAAATGAATGAGGGACTACAGTTCTATAACAAGTAAGCTCATTGTCTTGATTTACCTTAGTTCTAGATTCCCAAACACATATCAGTATATCAATGGATCCATATGATAAAGAAAAGTATGAAAGTCAAATAGCCGTGGGATATGAACGGTTTTAAAATAAAGATTCGATCAATTATTTCTGGGATACAGTGGCCACGTATCCAGACCATAAGAATAGATCTACGAAGCGGATTCTTCCGAAACCTCTTCCTCAGCTGAGACGTCATCGTCAGCTGGCTCTGCAGCCACCACTGGCTTGTCAACCTTGGATTGCCTTACCTTAGCGGGGCCCTTTGTCAGGTTCACCCGACGCTTTGCGTCACTGACATCCCGGGATACCATGTTGAACCAATCCTTCTGAAGGTCAACCCATTGATTGAACTCTTCAATTTCAACTGCCTCTATGTTCGTGCCAGCAAAGCGCTCAGCATCGCGCACGCGATTATCAAGATCATCCACATGCCCCTTCAGCGCAGAGACCTCATGTGATAGAAGTGATTTGGGTTGACGGTTGCCACATGTTACCACCCAGTGAATTTTTATGAATGTATCTGTAATATCACCAGGCATGATGCCTTATAACTTAAGCTGGGGTGCGAGTTCAGTGGAGTGCTGCACCCTATGCTGCGCCATGTCGCCGATCACAGCAGGCAAATCCTTCACCAATTTCTTCAGCCTTGGATTCCAGTGCGGGGAAAAACATATCATCTAAAAACAAAGTGCCGAAATCGCGGGTGTTGATGTGGAGTTTTTCTGTTAAATTGTTAGTTATTGTCCCGAAATCTTCATGACATATGTAGTTCGCTGGTCCATGTGTTTTTTGATCTTCCTGAAGGTTGACCCATGGGGATTATGTGAGTTATTGGGCCGTATGCCACCTATATGGATTATGTGAACCCCAATGCTTTTCGTAAAGGATGTAATCTCAACCTAGGGACTTCTTGTGCATAGCCTTTGCCTCATGTAAGCAAGCCTCTTCAGGAGTTTTTTCCTTTGGAACCTTCTTAGGCTTCTTAGTTTTAATTTCTCCCGTCTTCAAATCCATCAGCGGTGTGGCCTCTAGAGACTCCATCCCTTTCTTAAGTTTCTCAGCGATCGCCTTCTTGGCTTCAGCCGACCTCACACGGCCCCCAACCCGGGCCGTCGTTTCAGCTTCAGTCCTCTCACCTTTCTCTTCAAGCACATCCTTTAAAATCTTGAACATCCTTGCTTTCGGGTGCGACGACTGAGGATGGTCGATCCCCTGCTGGCCTGGCAAGCAATCTGAGGCGGTGGGGCTGCGACATGGTACATGTGGTTGTAACGCTGGAATGGGTTACTTAGGCAAACCATTCTCCACCAACAGAAAAACACAGCACCTTTGGTGATGTCAGCGATGAACTTCTGGGCTTCAGGATCTGAACCATATTTTTGCTCCAGCTGAAAAATGCTCATGGTGACATAGCGGTCTGTGCGATCATCCCGAAGAACTTTACGATATCGGTCTTCAACTTCTATGGAGTCCAAGGAGGAATTGACCAGCCATGTTTTCAGCATCGTAAATCTGTCAGGGTTTGATACTTGAAAACAGAAAGATGGTTGGTATCACATGTTGATTGTGATCTTTAAAATTGGACAGATTATACTTTAAACAAAACATGTTGCCATGGTAGTATATGATCATGATTTAATATATTTTCTGGAAGACCTTACCTCTCAGTATCGGAGCACAGTTCAAATTTTGAAGTCAGGGCGGGATTCGCGCTTGCCCTAATCGCTCTGCGAAGCGCAGAGTACTGTCTCTTGCGCTCATCGGGATCCATGTCTTGAGGGGACGACATAGTTGCTATCTGGTCTTTCTGCTCTTGGGTTAGCTGAGTCATCCTAGCTTTCCCCGTTGTAGCTTTCGGGTGTCTACTCGAAGTCGTTGTTGTGGTTGCAGGCTCACTCTCCTTTCAGGGAATTGGAAATGCCTCATTCAATTAAAACAAATTGCTTGATATTGCTCCCGTAAAGATTTTGATCTAACCATTCATTCCCAACCATCCCCGTAAAAAAAAACAAATAAATCCTGTGTGAGAAAGGTGGCATCCGTCTTAGTGGATGAACGCGGACTTCCAATATCAGACAAAGCTTGCATCATGTCAATGCTCGGCATGGTCAGGACCGTTTCGAAGGGCTTTTTTCCCAACTTTGCTTGGTTCTCCTGGGCAGTGACGGTGAGAATACGGAAGAATGGTTGATATGGACACCCCTGCAGGGAGATGGTAAGATACTATCCATTCCAAACCCTTCGATGTCGGATAGATCCAATGGGCTACAATAACCCCTCAAACGTTGATGTTTTGTAAGGGCTATTCATATTTCCAGCTGACATATCTCTAGGTCTCTCACCCAACCTGACCCCAACCTACCTTGGTAGCTTCACTTCCTGACGCATCTTCAGCATCATTTGCTCTTGTCTTCTTCTCTGCTCTCGCTGGGGATGCTGGCATCCTCCTCTTGTTGTCTTCTGCCTTCGAAACTTTGGGCTGTTTGTTCTGTCTTGTGTTTCCATCATTCGTGCCATCTCGCTCACGTTTCCTCTCAGAAACCTGTTCGTCTGGTTCATTGTCTTTCTTCTTGCTATCTGCTTTGCTGCTGGTGACGTTCGACTCTTCCTTACCTTCCTTCTTCTCCTCAGCAGTCTCATCCTTTTTCTGTGTCTTTGTGTCCTTGCTCTTCTTGGACTTGTCCTCTTCTTTGCCAATCTTCTTTGCCTTCTCTGCTGTCTTCTCTTCATCTCCATCTGTCTTCCTGGCCTTCTTCGTGGAAGATCCTTCGGTGGACGTCTCTTCGTCTTTCTTCTTGCTATCTGCTTTGCTGCTGGTGGCCTTCGACTCTTCCTTACCTTCCTTCTTCTCCTCAGCAGTCTCATCCTTTTTCTGTGTCTTTGTGTCCTTGCTCTTCTTGGACTTGTCCTCCTCTTTGCCAATCTTCTTTGCCTTCTCTGCTGTCTTTTCTTCATCTCCATCTGTCTTCCTGGCCTTCTTCGTGGAAGATCCTTCAGTGGACGTCTCTTCATCTTTCTTCTTGCTATCTGCTTTGCTGCTGGAGGCCTTCGACTCTTCCTTCTTCTCCTCATCAGTCTCAACCTTTTGCTGTTTCTTTGTGTCCTTGCTCTTCTTGGACTTGTCATCTTCTTTGCCAATCTTCTTTGCCTTCTCTGCTGTCTGCTCTTCATCTCCATCTGTCTTCTTGGCCTTCTTTGTGGAAGATCCTTCGGTGGACGTCTCTTCGCCTTTCTTCTTGCTATCTGCTTTGCTGCTGGTGGCCTTCGACTCTTCCTTACCTTCCTTCTTCTCCTCAGCAGTCTCATCCTTTTTCTGTGTCTTTGTGTCCTTGCTCTTCTTGGACTTGTCCTCCTCTTTGCCAATCCTCTTTGCCTTCTCTGCTGTCTTCTCTTCATCTCCATCTGTCTTCTTGGCCTTCTTCGTGGAAGATCCTTCGGTGGACGTCTCTTCGCCTTTCTTCTTGCTATCTGCTTTGCTGCTGGTGGCCTTCGACTCTTCCTTACCTTCCTTCTTCTCCTCAGCAGTCTCATCCTTTTTCTGTGTCTTTGTGTCCTTGCTCTTCTTGGACTTGTCCTCCTCTTTGCCAATCCTCTTTGCCTTCTCTGCTGTCTTCTCTTCATCTCCATCTGTCTTCCTGGCCTTCTTCGTGGAAGATCCTTCAGTGGACGTCTCTTCGTCTTTCTTCTTGCTATCTGCTTTGCTGCTGGTGGCCTTCGACTCTTCTTTCTTCTCCTCATCAGTCGCATTCTTTTTCTGTGTCTTTGTGTCCGTGCTCTTCTTGGACTTGTCATCTTCTTTGCCAGTCTTCTTTGCCTTCTCTGCTGTCTTCTCTTCATCTCCATCTGTCTTCTTGGCCTTCTTCGTGGAAGATCCTTCAGTGGACGTCTCTTCGTCTTTCTTCTTGCTATTTGCTTTGCTGCTGGTGGCCTTCGACTCTTCCTTCTTCTCCTCATCAGTCGCATCCTTTTTCTGTGTCTTTGTGTCCTTGCTCTTCTTGGACTTGTCCTCCTCTTTGCCAATCTTCTTTGCCTTCTCTGCTGTCTGCTCTTCATCTCCATCTGTCTTCCTGGCCTTTTTTGTGGAAGATCCTTCAGTGGACGTCTCTTCGCCTTTCTTCTTGCTATCTGCTTTGCTGCTAGTAGCCTTCGACTCTTCCTTCTTCTCCTCAGCAGTCTCATCCTTTTTCTGTGTCTTTGTGTCCTTGCTCTTCTTGGACTTGTCCTCTTCTTTGCTAGTCTTCTTTGCCTTCTCTGCTGTCTTCTCTTCATCTCCATCTGTCTTCTTGGCCTTCTTCGTGGAAGATCCTTCAGTGGACGTCTCTTCGTCTTTCTTTTTGCTATCTGCTTTGCTGCTGGTGGCCTTCGACTCTTCCTTCTTCTCCTCAGCAGTATCACCCTTTTGCTGTTTCTTTGTGCCCTTGCTCTTCTTGGATTTGTCCTCTTCTTTGCTGGTCTTCTTTGCCTTGTCAGTTCCACGAGTTTTGCATAAAGTGCAGGGTGGATTTTGTTGTGCTTGCTGGGTCTCTTCCTTCCTAACCCGACTGCCCCCCTTGCCTTCTCCAACGTAGCTTCCTGCCCTTTGTTTGCTCGTTTTACCTTCTCCGCCCCTGTGACCACAGATTCCATCTCTAAACCTGGAACTACCACTGACACCCTTTGCAACAGCAATTGGGCTCTCCCCAATCCTCCTACGCAGCAACGAGCCAAAAAGTGTCCTACGAGTGACTCGCAAGTGACACGCAGGTGACACGCAGGTGACACGCAGGTGACACGCAGGTGACACGCAGACACCAATCCCTAAGTGACCTTTTCGGGGCCTAAGTGACCTTTTTCGGGTCCTAAGTGACCTCTTTTGACCCCCCTCGATACCCAGTGACACGCAAGTGACACGCAAGTGACACGCAGGTGACACGCAGGTGACACGCAGGTGACACGCAGGTGACACGCAGTGACACGCAGAAATCATGTGATCAGCCAGGCCAAAAAGCGAGCCACCTAAGATCAGCCGGGCATCTCAGAATTCGGGTGTTTTTTCCTCCCAAGGCCAACAGCATCGATTTGGCTTCTATAAATGTCAAATTCGATTCATCATATTGTACATGTAGTGTGACCATGTATCACACTCCATTCGGCACACCCTCAGCAAACACCTATAGCCATCTGGCTTGCAGACTTGCAGCCAGCTAGTCGTCTTCACAGCGGCAGTCTTTAGAGGTCAGAAGTAGCTGTCGGTACGATTCCCTGTCAGGGTGGACCGATGAAATTTGGACTTACAGCCTTTGATAGATATTAGATATCTGAGAGATGCCTATTGAGGCCATACCCACTTGAAATGCAATGAGCTACCATTGGTACCCGTTGGTCAACAATCAGTGTTTTGGACAAAACCCCACTCATCAAGGAAGATCTTGAACTGCGTAGCCCAGCAGGAGGCACAAATGCGCTCTTCTGCAACATGCTCTAAGTAGTGCAGCCACTGCTCACGAGTGGCCGTAACACGCTTCTTCTGACATGTGTTATTTGTTTTTTCAGGCATGGCTCAAATGGCCAAGTGGCTAGCTAAAAGTGGCTTGGGTGAAAACAGCCTTGGGATTCGATTGAATTGAATGTCAAAGAACAATTGATCCATGGCCATTCTGGAAACTGTGACAGCTGTAGACTCACAGGGGGCCGAGGTTATCAAGTCTATGTGAGGTATACTGTCGAACCTATAGCCTTGATAATAAATAATCAAGTTTGGTTCCCCTTCAAGAAATGATCCTTTTGATTCTGGTTCGCAGCAGGAATTGGTAAGTGTAAAGGCCTCTTGTGGGTTCGGAGAAGCCCGCCAACTGTTTTTATCAACAACAAAGGGGGGTAACCCATATTGTAGCCCAAAGTATTGTTGATTCAATTTTTCAGGGGCTCATTCTGCCATCAGGAGTTTTCTCCAGGTGGCATTCCTCCTACCACCAACCCGAATTAGATCATCAATGGATTGATCATCATCTTCATCAGGGTCAGCTTCCCCAATGTCGAGGTCCTGAACCAGGGCGAGGGCTATAAGTACCATGAATTATGGTTGATCGATCGGTGTTGATTCCATCCAAACATGTTGAAATAACCAGCTGATTTTTTTAGGTACTGATCGAGGTGTGAATTGCCCTTTTACAGCCTAGCTACTGATTGCAACTGAGTTGTAAAGACATGTAAAATGTTCAAACCATCATGCACCAACTTTTACCCAACCCTGTCCAAACTTTGAGCAGGGGATCCCTTTGGTTGGATAAACCCAGCGAGCGCAAACCCAAAACCAGGAGGATAGGATGCAGACTCCCGAAGCGCACCCCTAATCCCAGTTACTTGCTGCTTGCCGCTCTTCGAGATAGTCTTCTTCACTAACGGCGTCCCCTTCTGGGTCCTGACGAATGAGTGCATGTGATAGCCATGAGCAAATCATGGAAACACAAACTCTTAACGAATTGTAGATAGCTTCAATCGAGTCACAGTCTTTCGGGGCAAAACCAACTTTCGGATAAAGGATAAAAGTTTCAGAAAAGACTATGTTGGGTCCATGTGTAAAGGTTGTCCTCAGTTCAGATAGAAGATTCCAAGTAGTCAAAACCAATACCCAAACCCTAATATTGTCAATAGGTTCGTTGACCGTGGGTTCAAGGCTATATGCGTGGCAGGTGAATTTTCCTGAAAATTCAAAGGCCCAACTGGGGTTGTGTAATGTTACCCCTTTATCCCTGTATACTACACATTTATGTATCATTCTTGGTTTCTGGTTTGAACCATAGTCGTCTCCCATCCCAAACTCTAAGATCCTGATTACTGGGTCCCATAATCCCATATAATTTTGTTTGGAAGGGTTGAAACCCCAACCCAAAACCGCAACCCAGCTGGAAAGAAATACAAAAAAATCAAGTGGTATTGGAATTGGTTCCCCATATCCTATGTTAAACCTTTCACTTGGTGGCTTTCCTGCCCGAGGAGTGCACCTTTCGAGAGCCTCCTTGATCTGCTTCACTGAGACAGGACGGCGCAATCGCCAGATGTTTTCGATAGTACCCCAAATCCTCGGGAATTATCCGATGCAGGCTGGGTGATGCAAGTGTTTACCGGAAAAGTGGTGGCTCCCACCAGTACCAATTAATACCGATGTTCCATTTCTTTAACTAAGCAAAAGATTAAAGTTGGACTGGGCAGGCGTACCAAAAAGAAAGAAAATACATAAAATGTACCCGAATGATACAAGAAACACTGTCATTTTGATGCTGGGGCTCCCATAGGATCCCATAGGAAATGCAACTCTCCGTGCACCAGTGAATTGCAGAAACTGTCTCATGGGTCGAAAATACCACAGGACCTCATTTTCCACCGACATGACCAAGCGGACACATGACTGTTTGAAAATTTTGTATGGCAATGCAACCAGAGTTTTTTCAACAATAGGCTGAACAAACAATGTCGATGTTGCAGCGAAGTCTCCGAGCTCACTGGCTGCTCAATGAGGAACTTGCACCCCCGCTTGTGGGCAAAGTACAATCTCAGACCCAACATGGTCATTGGCAAATCAAAAATGAAATATATGAACCAAAGGGTGTGTACAGTAAACCTTAACCCATCAAATTGTTACATGTCAAACCTTGTAGGTAAACAACAGTTCATATGCCATACGACTTGGCAAGTAACATATATAGAAGACGTCGAATGAAAATGTTGGCAAGCTCGACAGCACGACAGCCGTTTCCATCTGGGTTACTCCATGAGCGGCCAGTTTGGGATCTCGACCTCGGTTTCAACCGGTTTCAACTAACCCTTCAGGACCCAGGGTCCCCAGTATGATGTACCCCTTGGATGCCCAGTGTTGGGGAAAACCATTACCAATGATTCCATATTGTGGACAGGTTCGTCTCAAATATGTGTTGATATGTGTTGATCTATGACCGAAATCATGCCACCAAGTTACAAGAATATCCAGCTGGCACACGGTGGCCCAACCAGGACCAGTCCTCCTGGTCGTAAGTTTCTGACCTAGTTCGGCCGGGATTGGGGAAATAGGGCAAAGGCTTCGTAAGTCATGAGCCTTTCTGACCTTTGTGTTTACACCCCCATTCGTCCGAACCCATCGAACACTTGCAGATAAGGAGCTGCCATCAACATTGTTAAAAATCCAACCGTGCGTAGCAAGTCGTGGTTTCGCGAGTACATCACCTGAGCTAGTACTGGACCAGGTTGGATAACCTACCAAATACCACATCCCACTATATCCAACTATAGTACATCCCACTATATTCAACTATACATCCTAACTTGATTTTATTTGGGAAGACTGGAGACTTCCTTGCGTATACCTCCAGACAAGGCACATCATACTCCTTGCCAGAAAAACCACTTTGTCGGAGAGCGCAGGAGACTCGTGCGTCACCAGCGCAAATCTCCACCTTGGGCTCAGCAGTGCGGCGCTGAGGTCTGAGGTGATCACCTGGGGTAATTCATGTGCTTTCTACGTTTGTTCCGAAGTGCTCGTCAAAGATTTTGAATCTGGGGTGAGGGGATTGTGAAACATCGATGTGACATGTGGTCTGAACCAGCATAATAGTTGGGGTTCTGTATCCACTACCAACAAATTCAACCACTGTGGGGAAAACTGGCGTATGTTATATCATGTTATAGCCGTTAAAGCCCAAAACCAATTTAAAAATGATAACGCTTCATTGCGAAAACTGTATCTATTGTTGGATCATTTCACAAGTGTGGATTGATATACCCATATTCCCGTACCCACACATAAGCTTAGCCACGAAATCATTCGGAGTATTTGATGGAGGGATCTGAGCTATGAATGCCAGAACCGGCAGCAAGTGAGTTGCCCTCATGGCTGCTGGAATGCCAGTACCAGATCCTTTTGTCTAAGCCAAGCTGCATACACGAGTTCACCTCAACCGCTTTTCGAATCCCACTGTTTTCTGTGAAAATTGCGTTCCAACCCAATTAAACCCATTGGACAAGAACACTATTTCGAATAGTTCCCATTGCAGCTGATCACTTCTAGTTATAATGTCTCAGTTATCTCTTTTCAATCACCATGCCCAGCTGCAAAGTCAGGTTGTAGGTAGTGAATGTCGCAACGCACATGTGGCGCTGTTCGCCCCGAAGACAGCAACAGTTATCAAATCAAATGTAAATCACAGCTTGCCTCAACTGACATCATATCTCACACTGTTGCCCATGTCGCACCCACGCTCCCATTATGGAAGCTGAACCTAAAAACGCAAAAGTAGGCCAGTGGAAACATCACAAGAAAATTCCCATTATCCTAGCTAATGTTTTCCATCATATGTAAACACATTACACATGGTACTATCAAAATCTAGGCCTTCTTTTGCCTTTTCCTGCCCTTTCCCTTCTTCTCATCGGGGCCATCATCATTTGGGCCACCCCCATCACCGCTACCATGTGTTTCTTCACCCTTAAAGCCGGCATCCTTAGCCTTCTTGAGGGAGTAGTATTTTGTGCCATTGGGACTGGTCCAAACTTTGTACAAACTTCCACATAGCTTTCCCGATTTTCTCTTTCGGGTTTGCACTTCCCAGTTGTCCTGCCGGGTCGTCTGCACAATTTCATATTTCCTTAGATTCTGATATGGGAGGCTTCAGGACAAAACAAGGTCGATCAGCTGAAATCGTAAATACTTTGGAACAAACATATAAGAAAAATGCTACAGTTCCAAAGTAAGTATCATGCGCTGTTTCTTTCCCTGCTTTGCACGCAGTAATTGTAGTTGTTCTTCTGGGGTTGGAATCCTTTGATTGCTTTACTGAGTGCAAGTTGCTGCAACTTCCCGATGGCTACTGTAAATGCATTCACTGTGAAGTCCTCCGTTGTGACCTTCTTAACCGTGGTCGGTCCTTTTGACTTCTTTCCCTGCCATGTGGAAATCTATTCCCACCACTCTCCATTACAAAAAACATGCAAACACGGTGCCCAAATGTTCACCTTCTCGCTGGTCTTGTCGGTCTCGTCACCCGGGTCGTTCTTCTTAGCCACTGGACTTCCTTAAGTGGCAGTGGCATAGGCACGGTTTCTTTGGAATTTCGAAGGTGTTCCTTGACAAGTTTTATGCCACTACCTAAAACAATGGGGTTCGATTTGCACTGGGTGAAACTCAGTCACTTGCGCATGAGTGCGTATTAGGGTCGAAATGACTTCACTCTTCTGCGGTGCTTTGGGACAACCATTTCCCTGTCTCCTTCCTCACCTTTCCCATCCTCACCTTTCTTCACTTCAACTTTCGCATCCTCACCTTTCTTCACTTCAACTTTCGCATCCTCACCTTTCTTCACTTCAACTTCGTCTTCCTCTCCCAGATGGGCGGTCAACCATTCCAAAATTTCTGTTTGCCGTCCATTTCTCCACATCGGAAGAGCTTTCTGCAGAGTCATGCGACTTTTTGGAAATCTAGAACCTGGTGTCATCCATCTTCTTATGTTTGTTTTTGGAAATTCCTCTCTAACAACCCACCCTTTCTCACCCACCTCTGCCTTTGCTGGCTTGTCCCCGCTGCTGCTCGACGACGATGAACTGGACGATGAGGACGTGGCCGACGATGAACTGGAAGATGATGCTGCGGGGGATGGTTTCCTCGCCCGGGCCTTCTTCTTGGGATTTGCTGCCTTCTTGGTACATGGCCGCTTTTTCACCTGGTTTTTCTTCTGGTGAGGCTCAGGTGTTGCATTGCTTGATGATGCCATGCGTGTAGCTACTTCATGGTCTGTCATGCCGTGAGTCGACCATCCCAGAGCTGCTGCAGAAGGTCTCTGAAAGACAGGTGTGTTTTTGTTGACCATGTCATCATCTTTTTCTCCCTTCTCACCCTCTTCTGACTCCTCCTCTGCAGTCTTGTCTCCATCTTCCGGGTTGCTCTTCGCATCCTCCTCATCGCTGACCTTCTTCGAGTCTTTCTTTCCTTCACCTTCGCTCCTCTCACCTTCTTCTGACTCCTCCTCTGCAGTCTTGTCTCCATCTTCTGGGTTGCTCTTTGCATCCTCCTCATCGCTGACCTTCTTCGAGTCTTTCTTTCCTTCACCTTCGCTCTTCTCACCTTCTTCTGACTCCTCCTCTTCACTCTTGTCTCCATCTTCTGGGTTGCTCTTCGCATCCTCCTCATCGCTGACCTTCTTCGAGTCTTTCTTTTCTTCACCTTCGCTCCTCTCACCTTCTTCTGACTCCTCCTCTGCAGTCTTGTCTCCATCTTCTGGGTTGCTCTTTGCATCCTCCTCATCGCTGACCTTCTTCGAGTCTTTCTTTCCTTCACCTTCGCTCTTCTCACCTTCTTCTGACTCCTCCTCTTCACTCTTGTCTCCATCTTCTGGGTTGCTCTTCGCATCCTCCTCATCGCTGACCTTCTTCGAGTCTTTCTTTTCTTCACCTTCGCTCCTCTCACCTTCTTCTGACTCCTCCTCTGCAGTCTTGTCTCCATCTTCTGGGTTGCTCTTTGCATCCTCCTCATCGCTGACCTTCTTCGAGTCTTTCTTTTCTTCACCTTCACTCTTCTCACCTTCTTCTGACTCCTCCTCTTCGCTGTTGTCTTCATCTTCTCGGTTGTTCTGCGCATCCTCCTCATCGCTGACCTTCTTCGAGTCTTTCTTTCCTTCACCTTCGCTCCTCTCACCTTCTTCTGACTCCTCCTCTTCACTCTTGTCTCCATCTTCGGGGTTGCTCTTCGCATCCTCCTCATCGGTGACCTTAATCGAGTCTTTCTTTCCTTCACCTTCGCTCCTCTCACCTTCTTCTGACTCCTCCTCTTCACTCGTGTCTCCATCTTCCGGGTTGCTCTTCGCATCCTCCTCATCAGTGACCTTCTTCGAGTCTTTCTTTTCTTCACCTTCACTCCTCTCACCTTCTTCTGACTCCTCCTCTGCAGTCTTGTCTCCATCTTCCGGGTTGCTCTTCGCACCCTCGTCATCAGTGACATTCTTTGGGTCTTTCTCTTCTTCACCTTCGCTCTTCTCACCTTCTTCTGACTCCTCCTCTTCACTCTTGTCTCCATCTTCTGGGTTGCTCTTCGCATCCTCCTCATCGCTGACCTCCTTCGAGTCTTTCTTTTCTTCACCTTCGCTCTTCTCACCTTGTTCCTCCTCCTCTTCACTCTTGTCTCCATCTTCGGGGTTGCTCTTCGCATCCTCCTCATCGGTGACCTTCTTCGAGTCTTTCTTTTCTTCACCTTCGCTCCTCTCACCTTCTTCTGACTCCTCCTCTTCACTTGTGTCTCCATCTTCGGGGTTGCTCTTCGCATCCTGCTCATCGGTGACCTTCTTCGAGTCTTTCTTTTCTTCACCTTCGCTCTCCTCGCCCTCTTCTGACTCCTCCTCTGCAGTCTTGTCTCCATCTTCCGGGTTGCTCTTTGCATCCTCCTCATCGCTGACCTTCTTCGAGTCTTTCTTTCCTTCACCTTCGCTCTTCTCACCTTCTTCTGACTCCTCCTCTTCACTCTTGTCTCCATCTTCTGGGTTGCTCTTCGCATCCTCCTCATCCGTGACCTTCTTCGAGTCTTTCTTTTCTTCACCTCCACTCTTCTCACCTTCTTCAGACTCGTCCTCTTCACTGTCGTCTCCCTCTTTTGGGTTCTTCAGTTCCTTGTCATCGGTGCCCTTCTTCGAATCTTTCTTTTTTTCACCTTCGCTCTTCTCACCTTCTTCTGACTCCTCCTCTGCAGTCTTGTCTCCATCTTCTGGGTTGCTCTTCGCATCTTCCTCATCAGTGACATTCTTTGAGGCTTTCTTTTCTTCACCTTCGCTCTTCTCACCTTCTTCTGACTCCTCCTCTTCACTTCCATCTTCATCTTTATCTTTTGGGCTGACCTTCACATGATGGTCTTTTGCACCCTTATCGTTGACATTCTTGGCTTCTTTCTTTTCTTTTTCGTCTTCGCTCTTCTCACCCTCTTCAGACTCGTCCTCCTCGTTGTCAGGTTGTTCATCATCGTGCTCATTGAACTTTTCCAAAAGGCAAACTGGTTGAGGGCCTTCTTGAACACCTTTGGAAGTTCCAGTGCCCCCTACATCATTCTCGTCCTCTGGCTCCTCCGCTTCTGAATCTTCCTCACGCTCAGTCTTTTCCAGTTCCACCTGTAGGCAAGAAGGATGGTTGAACTAGAGCATTCTTTTTTGAAATGAAATTGCTGAAATCTTTCGATTCGCCACCTGGTGCTTTCCTATGCTGTCATGTGGTGTAATGAAACTATGATACTGACAAACTTTTTGGATTGCACCTGAACACCCCAGCCCCTAACCTCTTCGTCATAAGTTTCTGGTTCAGATTCACTTGCTTCTGGAGCCGCAGAGGCAGAGTCTTCAGGCAAAGATCCACTGGCTTTCCTCATAAGAAAATGGATGACGCAAAGAATTGGGGTCCCTCTTCAAACTGAGCTGGTTTGACAAGTACAGGGACAAATTGAATATCAAATGAGTTTCATTTCATCATCGCACAGCCCAAGTTCTGGAACGGTCATAGCTTGAGTCTCAGCATTATCCACCAAGGACCTTAGTAATTGGTACACTGGTTTTATTAATTCAACGTTGACAACAACAAAATCAGATGAAACGTATTTTAAACATGGTAACACGGATTTACACAACCGTGTGTTTTTGACATCCATGTGCCAAAACGCCTCACGTTTTGTCATTTTTTCAGTGACCAATTTCTACATCAGACGACGAAAAGTTTCAAGAGCCTTTCTTTTTATCTCGCATGTGGTCGTCATATCTCACTTAGACATGTTGCGGCGATAGATCCACTGATAGATTCTATCCCAGAATCTAGCATTGATGTTGGGGCAGTGCGGTTCTTCATCTGACTGGGGCAAAATTTTTGATATTTTTGAGGTGGTCCCAACAAGGATCAGTTTGTTGGGTTCCTGCAACTTGCGTGTTTGTGCAAGCGTGCAAGAACGTTACATCAACGTAGCATGACGTAGTTCCGCAAGCGTGCAAACGAGCGTGCAACGTAGCACTGCGTAGATGTGCAAGCGTGCAAGAACGTTACATCAATGTAGCACTGCGTAGATGTGCAAGCGTGCAAGAACGTTACATCAAGGTAGCACTGCGTGGATGTGCAAGCGTGCAAGAACGTTACATTAATGTAACACTGCCTAGATGTGCAAGCGTGCAAGAACGTTACATCAATTTACATCAATGTAGCACTGCGTAGATGTGCAAGCGCGCAAGAACGTTACATCAACGTAGCACTGCGTAGATGTGCAAGCGTGCAAGAACGTTACATCAACGTAGCATGACGTGGTTCCGCAAGCGTACATGGACGTTATTAGCCCACCCCACCCCACCCCACCCCACCCCACCTCACCGCACCCCACCCCACCCCACCCCCACCCCCTCACCTGTACTATCCATGTGCGGTGACAACAAAAATCTCAACGCCTACACGGTTGTAGAAATACGTGTCACCTTAAACATGCATGGTACGCCAGGCAAGAAACCCAGATCTTTTGGACCTTCTGCTGCCGAGGGATGAGTTGGACCCCGGCCGAAACCCCACCTTTTTGTGTCGAAGGACAACACGGTGGCACCTTGCAGCCTAAGCAAACATCTAACAGCAACCAGGAAAACATATATTGGAAATTTAAAATCCACAACGCGCAAACGAAAAAGTATGTAAATCGTACAACTCAACTCATATGTGATGGGTCTCCTGTTCTCGAATCCATTGACCACGCTGGTCACCATCCATACCAGCACCTGAAACTGTTTTCAATTCGGACCAGTGAAATCACCACTGATTTTAGGGATACAGTCATACCATTGAAACATGAGACATACTATGAAATCAATAATGAGATTCACCAGGGCACAAAATTCGTGCTTGCCTTCAATCATCTTGATGATTCTTCTAAACTCTGTTTCCCGCGGCACACGTTTAGCAGAAGACTTCTTGAACGCATCCCGAAGCCATCGGTTACCCCGTTGGCGGATATCGCCCCCCGGTACCAGAGTCCTTTCCTCACGGATAGTCTTCACGTCCATCTCCTGCAGCATATGCCTTCGAAGTGACCTGAGATATGGAGATTTGTTTGTACGTAACCCATGGGACAGAGCTCATGGAAACAAAACTCAAGATGTCGATCAGGCCATATTATACACCTTGCGTGTTATATATTTTACATACTTGATATTTGTAGGCTACCCTTGGGAAATCAAATGTATATATTCTATGTTCAGCGATGGCCACCAAGTAGCCTTCCATGCTTGGAGAGCTGTTTGATTTTCGCACGGGGAGATTTTGCCATTGCGACAACTAGCAAGACGCGTTGAGCAGGAAAAAGCAAAAAAATGCATTGAACCAAGCTGACATGTGTTTAACACACATGGACGTAAGTCAACTGGTGGCTTGCTGATGATTTTCGGTGTCTTAAGATGCATGTCATCCATCACCATCCACCACCATCTAAATACCGGCCCTCCACACCCATTGAGCCCCTCAGGTGCTGGTGGCGGCTGGGCAAATTGAATCGGAACCCCAGTGGCCAGCAAAGAGGTCACTTTAAGGATTTCGTGAAAAGAGGTCACTTATGCATCATTGATCTTTGTAAGTGGCCTTTTTGCATTTTGGGTCTAAGCGGCTTCCATTGGAGGGCAGATGTAACTGCCTGGTATATATATATATATATGTACATATATGGCAGTGTGTCAAAACCTTGTACCCCTGGTGAACATCAAAATAGCTGGCAAATGGATGTTCATTCCCCTAAAAATGGTATTGATAGGTATTGATCCATACCCATATATATATATATATACAATGGGGGGTTCACCAACAATAACACGGGGTCCATCGACTGATGATGTCGTGAAAGGGGAAAAAATAACTTTTGGACCGGTTTGGGCAAAAGAATCTGCCAACACGTACCTGGAATGATTGAAAAAATGGGAGGTGAAACCAATCCTTTTAAGTCAACCCACCAGTAGGAGCTTTCTGATATCTACAGTAACTATGGGTCCCATGGGGCCCATGGGGCCCATGGGGCCCATGGGGCACCTTGGGCATATGGCCACGCGTGGCAAGCCTCGGAGATTTCAATGGAGAATCAACACAGCTGGGTGCAACTTCGGCTGTGTGACCTGAGGTTTCCTACAATGGGGGTACCCCAATAGCTGGATGGTTTACAATGGAAAATCCGATTAAAATTGATGATTTGGGGGTACAGTACCCTCATTTTAGGAACCTCCATATTCATGATGCATGTGAAGGAATTGCATCAATTGATCATACTTTCGTTCGTCACATTCAATTCTAACACCATATTTCTTTGGACACCAAGGCAGCTTGGCAGTTTTCGAACGCCGAGCAACTCCACGAAGTAATAGTAGGGTTTCAGAGCCTTCAGATACGCATTGAGCTCCTGGCCAGTCACCCGATGAGTTGGCCAAGCCGGTGAGGGAGCCATCCGAGGAAATATTGGGACTATCGTCCCAGTCGTGGGGTCAAAAACACACAATGTTTCAAACAACCAAAAAAAAATAGAAATAATGGTTGGTTGATGATTATAGAGGGTCCAGTCATTGGGTCAGTCCGGTGAGAGAACCCAAAAAAACAGTCCTGGGGAACGCTTGAAAGGATTCCTTTGAGAAGTGAAAAGATCCAGAATTGCCATGGTTTTCTCAACCCCCCAACGTTTGGGGTGTTAAGATGTGTTTCGAGTGGTTTTGCAGAGCACATCTCAGCTTCCCTGTCCTGCAATGGAATGGCCAAGCCTCAGATGAAACTCATGGGTCCAGAAAATGGTCCAGTCATGGAGGTGTCCATCCAGTCATGGGAGTACCCCCCAAATCAATGGGAGATCTTCAGGATCCTAAAATGGAGGTACTGTACCATATAAGGCCATATTTTCTGGGGATATTCCCTTACATAGGCCTTATATAGATTTTCTGGGGATATTCCCTTACATAGGCCTTATATAGATTTTCTGGGGATATTCCCTTACATAGGCCTAAAAAATAGACATTATATATGGTAGGTACCTCCAATTTAGGTTCCTGAAATGGCCATTGACCAAATCATCCAGTCATGGATGACCATATTCGTATTGAAACCCATGGTGACGACTGGGGATCCCCCATGACTTAAGAAACCCCTACCCTCTGAGCCAGAATCCATGACATTTTGGATGCTGCGCAGTTTCCAACCACAGCCCACCAGGATTTGACCCATCATCTAGGCATGTGCCACAACAAATGCACACCCGAACTGGGGGCATTTGAATTGCGCCCCAAAAAGATATCGTAGCGGAAATGTCAGGATCCTAAAATGGAGGTACTGTACCATAGTTTTGGCTAGGCGGCTAGGCTATATTTTGTGCGGATATTACATAGGCCTTACACATGGTCGGTACCTCCAATTTAGGTACCTGTCATGGCCATTGATTTTGAATCAGCGGTGTCCTGGGGAATATGTTCAGGGCTGGTGTGATTTAAAAAATGGGAGGTCAAGCATTTTGTGAATCCCTTCCCCCTAAGTATAAGCCCAACATATTAGTATATTAGGCACCATTGAAAATATCTCAACCATTATCCCTTTATACTGCAATTCAGCAGTGTTCAAAACCTGCATTGGTTAATTCATGATGAGTTCGGGGACCAACCTTTACAAATTGGGGATTGTAACAATTGGGATTATACTAAATCCATTAGTTTGGGGATTCTACTAAGAGTCAATTAATTAGTATATTAGGGATACTAATCCATTTTGGGGGAGTGTACTAAATCCATTTAATAACCAGCTATTCTATTTATATTGGGAATATTTGTAGTTACTGAGAATTACTGAGGCGTCTTGAGAACCCGTGAAAATCCTTTACGACTGTTAGAATTTAGCTAGATTATACCAAAACCGTTAGTTTGGGGGGTTCTACTAACAACCCATTAATTAATATTCAATGGATTGGTTTTCAAGGGAAAATCTTAACGGGAAACCATTGATTTTCCCATTGAATCCATTAAGACCATGGTGTTTTCCTCTATTTTTTCCCTTAAACCAATCCATTGATAGTTCACTTTAGTTATAGCTATCAGTATCCATAGTACATAAAGCTACTAGTTAACTATAACTATCTGTAATCATAGTAACAATAATAGGAACACCATCATTGTTTTGATGACCATAGGGTACCCTCTGGTAAACATACAAAAAACTATGGAAAATCACCATTGTTAATGGGAAAATCCACTATTTCTATGGCCATTCTCAATAGCTTTTTGTATGTTTACCAGAGGCTAATCATCCATTAAATCCCATGAAACCACCATTTTCCTATGGTTTTCCTATAGTTTTCCCATGGTACCTCCACCAGCCAACTACAACCCGGGGGAATCCCCATCTCCACCAAGGCCTTTTTTCAAGGCCTGCTTCCGAGCAGCACATGCGAAGGGCCAGCGCCATGGAGTTGGAGAGGGAGTTGTCCTTAGCCATCGATACACCTTTTTTTAATGTGAGATATGAATATGATACGCATATTAAGTGCGTACATATATATATATACATGTAATATCATATATAATTTATATAATCATATAATATGTATATATATATAATGTATATATGGAAATGTGATAGGATTAATTAACATGAATTAGCATCTCCGAATGCTCGCAAAGTTGGGGATATCCAACGAGCTGACCCCAAAGTGGCTGTGGAAAATTGATGTTTTCACCGAGGACTGGGCGCTATAGAGCTCAAAGACGCCGAAGTTGGTGTAGTTCCTCGGCGGCTCGGCTGATGCAAAAGGTGTAGCCTACGATTACTGTGGCTTTCAATGGATTGGTTTTCAAGGGAAAATCTTAACCGGAAACCATAGATTTTCCCATTAAGATCATGGGGCTTTCCGGTTAAAATTTTCCCTTAAACCAATCCATTGAGGCTTAGGGTCAGGTCATAGATTTCCATATGGCTTAGTTCATAGTGCCGAAAATAAACCCAGGTAAAACATGTAAAACTCTGGGGCAAAATCAACTCGGCATTTTTCATGGCAATGTCTTTTGCTCCTGACCCCCTTTGGGGTGGTCCCTTCAGCATCCAGCTGTGTCACACTCAGTTTTATGACGAAGACTCTCTCAAAAAACGAAGGCTTATCACACAAAACTATATCTGGTTGGTGGTTTTAACATGTTTTAACCATCTTGAAAAATATGAGTTCGTCAATGGGAAGGATGACATCCCATATATGAAATGGAAAATAATCCATTCATGTTCCAAAGCACCAGCTGTGTCAAGCCCTGGAACTTGCTGCATCCAGCAGCTGAGTTCTTGGCCGCCACAGCCCAATCACATGTTAGAAAATAGCTGAGTTCTACACCCGTGGAGCGCATGAGAGAACATGTCGAGGCCTCAGATTGTTGGTGCAGTCCGGGAAAAACCTCAAACTAGTTAAACGAGTTGTGCTCCAAAACTAATAAACCACCATGTGGTCATCTTGAAACTCGAAAATGGATGAAAATGGATGAAAATGCAGGTGAAAGGAGTTATTCGGGATGGATGGTGGAGTCGGATTCGATGGGATTCTGCGAGAGTTCATGATGTTTTTGGTCACCTGGGTCTGAAAAATAAGGTACCTCCAAATCCAATGGCTGATCATTCTCTTCCACAATAGCCATGGCTATTGGGGATATAACATGATATAACCCCCATTTTCAGACACACCCAATATGAGTAGTGGTTATCCATCCCATTCATTCCCATTCTATAACCAAATTGTGTTGGTGAAATCCCCCATATTTTGGTGAAAAGCCTCAGAGTTGATCCAAGTTGAGGCCCCGAACAGACCCCAATGCCTTTGTACTTCTCCACATAGACGTCACGGAACCTTGCAGCCACGCATGAAGCTTCAAACTTGGGGTATCGAACTCAACACCAACCCCATGATCCCAAAAAGGGATGGCAATGGGGATCCCACTGCGTGCGCTGCAGGATTCTGGTACCATAGGTCACCAGAATGGCGGAGGCTTCTCTGAAAAGAAGAATGCCTCAGCAGCGATTTGGGGGTTGATGGCCTCAATTCGAAGGAAAATTGTGATGTAGTTTCGGGGCAAATCTGCAAGAACCCCCTCTATTTTGGAGCTTAAAAAAAAGCTGGTGTCCTCTAGATTTTCGCTTAAACCAACCCAATGATAGCTGGGATCACGCCATGGCTGCCATGATTCATGGTTCCATTTGGTATTTGGACGAGTTTTAGATTCGCAATTGAAGTGGAAACGCCCAAATAGGTGGAAACAAAGACTACCCTCTGGTAATTTAACGTAGCTATTGAAAATGACCATTAATAGTGGATTTTCCCATTAAAAATGGTGATTTTCAATAGCTATGTTAAATTACCAGAGGGTACTTCAACCACCAACTGGCCCAGGCCCAAGCACGTGCTTTGGGGAAAAAACGATCGGTTTGGCATATCATTTCCCATCGTTTCCCATCGTTTCCTTCCCTGCAAATTCTCTCAAAAGTGCCATGGTCTATGTGGGGCTGATCATCCCACCATCCAAAAGGTAAAATTCTACAAAAAGTATCCAAAAGTGGGATTCTAGCCAAGCCCCCTTTATTACCCTCTGGTGAACTAACAGTTTGCAATGGAAAATCACCACTTTTAATGGGAAAATCCACTATAAATGGCCATTTTCAATAGCAAACTGTTAGTTCACCAGAGGGTATCTCATGGATTGCCATCCCTGACTTTTTGGACAGCCTTGACTTCACGGGATGACCAGCTCGAGCTTCCAGCCGTTGGGCGAGGACTGGTCGAAGGTGATTCGCTGAGCCTGGGATGGGAGAAAGTCCTCATCCCTGGCCAGATTCGAAGTAGAGAAATGAGGGAATTCGATCAATCCCAGATGAATGGCTGGATACCAAACAAGAACCAACCAATATGATCTGTTTGGTCATTTGGATTTATCCAAACAGATCTTGAAAACTAAAAATAAGTTCAAGCTCATCAACCAGCCGGGTTCGGCCGCACCTTGTTGTGGACGAATTCAGCCATGAACTTCAACAAAGGCGTTGTCACCTGCAGCAAACACTGCTGGAGGTGACCTCGCCTCAAAAATCAAACCTCCGACCTCCAATCTGTATGAAAAAAATAACATGGATTGACTTGTCCTTCGTAGTCGGATTACTCTCTGGTAATTTAACACGTGTTTGAAATCCCTTGAAACAGGTATTTCAGTTTTACCAGTTTTACCCATCAAAAGTGATGGTTTTTCATCGCAAACTCTTGTTTTTACCCATGAAAATGATGGTTTACCCTCTGGTAAACGTACAAATAACTATGGAAAATCACCATTTTTTATGGGAAAACTCACTATAAATGGTCATTTTCAATAGCTATTTTGACATAACCAGCGGGTACCAGTGGATGGGGACCCTCCCATGCCTCTGGATCATCCCACCAGGCATCCAGCGCTCGAGAGAAGAGATTCACCTCACTGGAGTGGTTTTCACGGGAAAATCTAAAAACCGGAAACCATGGGAAAATTACCATCAAATTGAATTAGGGTTTTCCGGTGAAAATTGTCCCATCATCCAATTCTATGAATGGTGATGGATGGTGTATATAACGTCTTTAGTGACATCTATTGTGTAGATATATACACCATCCACCATCCATGATTTTAGGACACCCCACGTGGATGGTGATGGTGTAAACCGAAGATTGCCAGGTGAACTTAAAGCCAAAAGATCATGCCAACTATGCCAAGTCCTGATGCTGAGGAGCCTGGTAAATCATCCCCAATGACCCGGAAAAGGGTTGCACTATCCATATGGGTCAACATTAGATGCTCTTAAAATTGGGTACTAAAAATCCTCGCCATCGTCGTGGTGGTCTGAGCCTTAAATATTGATCTCCCATATCTATCCATCCAAAATTGGAGCTTGGCATTGGCATAAAACCATTCCTGGGCTCCCAAAAAGGTCATCGTGGCCATGATTATTCATAGCTGGCTGGAAATCATCATCACGTGGTGAAGGGAAGCGATTGTAGCTCCTTGGCTCCCATTTACCCTCTGGTTATTTAACATAGCCATGGTATAGATGGTTCATTTATAGATGGTTTACAGTACCTATTAAAAATGGTGATTTTCCATGGCTATGTCCAGAGGGTAAATGGTGGAACTATGGTGAGCCTCCAGAGCTCGGCTCCATTCGAGAACATCACCGGTGAGATATCGATTCGGGATGATCTTCGAAAACATCCTCCAAAAAATGGGCCGTGGGAAAAAAACGGATGGTGAATTACTCAGTCCCCAAGGGGACGCTCATCGACCCATCAACCCTATCTGGATTCATATCAGATCATACTATAATATTATTTATAATTATATGGGATGGATGACCATTGCTATAACCATATGCTCCATGGTGCTGGAATATTTACCAAAACTGGGTCACATTTGGGGGGTAAATGTTGGATCATGAGTTTTGACCATGGCATCAGCCCAGGCACTCGATTGATCGAGGGGTTCTTGGGGTTGTCCACCAGCCAATCAAAGAGCATCGAGTATGGCCTCAAATCCGCGGACGGAGGGCGCAGCACTTCGGGGGAAGTCAAAGGTCCAAAACTCAAATTATCAGTGGGAAAATGTGATGCTAAATGATCAATGATGTAAAAATCATGGTTACTTATATACATATATATGATATGATATGATATATATATATATATATATGTATGTATATGTGTGTGTGTGTGTGTGATATATATATATATATGTATATGATATATATATATATATATCATATATATATATATATATGATATATATATTTATATATATCATATATATATCATATATATATATATATATCATATATATATATCATATATATATATATATCATATATATATATCATATATATATATATATATCATATATATATATATCATATATATATATCATATATATATATATGTATCATATATATATATATATCATATATATATATCATATATATATATATATCATATATATATCATATATATATATCATATATATATATCATATATATATATCATATATATATAACTCATATGATGTTCCACTGACAGTCATTGAAATCATGAAATGATCCACTTAGCCATCTATCATCCATGAAATATTCCGATGATCCATTCGACCTGGAGAATCACCCAGGATGAAGAGTTCCAGTTCGAAATGTGCCTCTCAAACTGTGACAAAGATAAGATAAAATAAGATGAGTATCGCAAGTGTCGGAAAATTATGGGTACCCAAAAATAGATAAAAATGGATAAAAATCACCAGTTTCTGATCCATGACAATTGTGGGACTCTTTAGTCCCCCATTTTCAGGCACATGTTCTGAGCTTTGGGGGAATCAATAGCGATTGTCCCACTTGGTCAGAAAACCCACAACATATGTGGCATTTGTGCAGCCCTGTTTTGATACCTGGCCTGGTAAACGTAGCCACATAACGAACTGGAAAGATCCACCATTTTAGAGCTGGGTAAATTTTAACTATTTCGACTGGGCCATTTTCAATAGCTATGTGAGTCATTACCAGAGGGTAGTGCCCTCCGTTGTCATGAAACGGAGGGATTTCCAGTTTCCATCAACTGGCAGATCCAAAAAAAAAACAACAACTCACTGGCTGCCAGTCAGGGGTATACTCCATTTTCAGACACACCCAACATATTTTTTTGGTTTGTTTAAATCCGCATAGATGTCATTTTCCTATCGTTAAATCACCAAAAATTCCCATGGTTTCCGAAAAAATTAACTCCCCATTTTCGTGGTACATCCGATTGACCAAAATTGGTTGGTCAAATGCCCATTTGGGTGGGTTAAAATCTCGGAAAACGTCAGAATCTTCCCATATTTTGTGGGGATATTCCCCATAGCGCAAATTGCCAAAGCCATAGGCCTTATAAATGCTACGGTAGTTTTTTTTGGTTCAAAAACTTGCGTAGTTTCCCTAGAAACTTGGCCATGCTGAGGTATCGACTCGCAGCTGGTACAGGCTAAGCCTGAGCGATCAGAATACCAGTGGAACCCAAACCAGTAACTAGGCCTTCCATGGAGTTTTTTGAATGGGATACCCCAGAGGGTCATTTAACAGCTAACATGATCCACAATTGATTTACCTCTTAAAAATGGTGGATCTTTCCACTTCGCAACCTGTGAACGTTTAGCAGAGAATAGCCCAGTTGAACGGTGCTTGTTGACCGTTGTCCTCCAACTAGTCCTGAAGCGTCGATGATTGGTGTGTTGTTGACCAATTTCAGCCATAAAACTCATAAGTATGGTCAATAATGGAATTATGTAAGTTAGGTAATGGCATTATTTTGCCTAATACCTATTATATAATTCCATCATGTTATGTTAATCTTTACAATAGATATTAATAATAGATGTTGACAATATTTCCAGGGTTAGATTTACCTAACCCTAAGGAAACCGATCAAAACCTGCAAGCATCGCATTGCTTGCACCTGTATGGGTGACGGCAAAATGGTTATGGCCAAAAGCACATCTGTGTAGCTGGGAAAAGTACACCAACCCACCTGCCAAATAGAATCACACCAACTTAAACGAAATGTTCAAACCCAATAAGAAAACGTCGCTTGCGCATGAACATGCAAGTGCAAAAAGAAACTATAGAGAAACTGTGTTGTCTGAAAATAGGGCATGCCAAAATCTCGTGATTACCCTCTGGTAAACGTTTACATAACTATGGAAAATCACCATGTTTAATGGGAAAATCCACTATAAATGGTCATGTTCAATAGCTATGTTAGTCATTACCATTAAAAATGGCCATTTATAGTGAGTTTTCCCATTAAAAATTGCCATTTCCAATAGCTATTTTGACATAACCAGAGGCTACTCGTCGTAGTTCTCATTGATTGCCCTCCGGTCTCATCGAACATGCCTGGAAAATCCACCCATGGCACCATGGCCGGCCACAGGGATTTCCCAACATTGATAGCACAACCATGAATTAAAAAGGGATGGGGCTGATGGGGCTTTCCATCGTTTGATTCGAAAAAAAAATATGATAACTGGTTGGTGGTATACCTACCCATCTTGACAAATCATGGAGTTTGTCAATGGGTTTCGGATGACATCCCATGTATGAAATGGAAAATAAAATTCATGTTCCAAACCACCAACCAGTTATATGCCCAGTTGATTATATGGTTATATGATGATATTATATATCATATGATTGCCATCCATAAATAGGCAGTTGATTATATGGTTATTACCCTCTGGTAACAGTTCCATGTGGAGTTTACTCACCACCAAGCCCCCGCACCGATACCGCGCAGGTCGCGACACAAGCCGATCAAGGCTGGTTTCACATGGTCCTGCGATAGGGCGGGTTTCCCTAGCCTTGGGTTTGCCCCTGGTTTTAGGCATCCAAGATATAGAGATTTTAACCATCAAACCATTGTTGATTGTTTTGAAGATTGGGGTTTTACCATCAATCGTATCTTCTCGGAATCTGCTTGGGATCTTCATCAAAAAGCATAGTTTTTTTTTAAGCCCCTACAGGGGGGTCCTGCCATTTTGTCCTTGAACCTATTCCGGAATTCTCTGATGTCTTGACTCTGTGCTGTTCCCAAGGGATGTTTTGGCTATGTTATTCTGGTTGGTGGTTGACCTACCCCTCTGAAAAATATGAAAGTCAATGGGAAGGATGACATCCCATATATTATGGAAAAATATGGAAAATAAAAAATGGTCCAAACCACCAACCAGTTTTGCTTATACCATCCATTTCCTGTTCAACCCAGGATCCGCCTGTCGTAGCAACTGTGGATTTTGGCAGCTCTGCTGCCAGAGTTGCGTGAGAATCAGACCTGGCGGAAATCGAATCGGCCCACCGAAAACTGAGGCGGTTTCTATCGTTTTCAATATGGTTTTTCATGGATAAATGGAGATGTTAACCAACAAAAATGTTGTTGTAATGCTTTTTAGATAGTTTCCCTGGAAAACCCATGGTTTTTCTATTGTTTTTAATATGGATTAGTGGCGGTTTTTACCAACCAAAATAGAGATGTTTCTAGGGTCTTTATATGGTGTTTACCCTCAATGGTTAATAATGTTTGGTTTTTATGGATGAATAGTGATTTTAAGCATCAAGAAATCGTGACTTAATGGCTTTAATATCGTGATTAATGATGATAAGTGAAATTATTTATATACTTATAATTATAATGATCTACCCTCCGTTAATCAATCATGGCTTAACGGAGGTTTCTAGTCGGGAAAATCATCTATAAATGGATGGCAATCATCGAAGAATTAAATCGACTGGTCTTCTTATAGGTGTTGATAACGTGAAGGAAAACATGAAAGTAAAATATAGGGGAATATTTGGTCATGAAAATGTCATGACAGAAGATGATGACATGATGCTGGGTCAAACCTCCTCATCAACGGTCAAAAATCGAGGAGCCAAAGACCCCCATGCAATTTGTCTCCAAGGTCTATTGGGCAACCATAGGATTTGTCTCCATGGGTCGGGCTGGGGAAATAGTCTGTACAGTATATTATACCATCTGGTTATGACTAACAGTGACTAACATAGCCATGGAAAGATCCACCATTTTTAATAGGTAAAGCCAGGTAAACCATCTATTTCTATGGGCCATCTATACCATGGCTATGTTAAATAACCAGATGGTACGGATATCGAAGATCAAAACAACAAAAGAAGATGTGAAACCAGCCCCCAGTCTCTCTCATATGCTGTATCATGCAATATCATGCAAAATTACTACCTTTTTCCTGGTGATATAGCTTGATGCCTGGTCCTAAACATTAATCGTGTGTTTGGTTAGGTAGATTCCAGTGACAAACCACCTTTTTAGCTGGGAAACTCCCCATTTTTTCCGCTGGATGGTTTTCCTTGCCATGCGCAACACCCCCCCCGGTGCCCTGCAGGAAGCCTTGCGGCTCCATGAACTTTTCAAAGGCCTGTCCGGCAGACAATGGCAGGAGATCTGTATTGAAAACTTTTAGTAACCACCAAAAACTTATTGGTGCTTAGTAGGGAATGGATGAGAATGGGGGGAATGGGATGACTATTACTAATGATTATGGATCATTAAAAAAATGATTTTGTGTCAAGAACCATGTCCAACTAAAATAGTGATAAATTACGTTCCTATCTTTTCGGAGGTTACCATAGTGGCACTTATTGGGAGATTAGAATTGGATATCACTGATATCACTGATATCACTGATATCACCAACAGCAGTTTCCAACGCACCTCCTTGTTGTCTCTGATGTCCATAAAGAGCAGCTTGCCCAGAGTGTGATAGTACATAGTTCTGTACCTCCAAGTCTGGTGCTACTGCCCAGGCAACGGTAGGTCTGGTGGTCTGCCCTGTTTGGTTCTGCCCATAGTTCTGTAGCTACATGGTTCTTGATGATTGTACCGGTCTTGGGGAATATCTTCAGCCGGAGACACCTTCATCTATAACTTGAACCAAATGAGATATGAAGAAGACCTTGTTTTCCCATCAGCAATGGCTTGGTAAACTGGTATCCCTATTAAGGCTCTATTAATTATGGCTTAGGATCACCCCCGATCAACCCCTTTGTAACACACTCCCCTAAATCAACCAATCGACAAAGGTATCTTACATGGCTCACCTACGTATATTTAAGACAGATGTTCAACGATTTGTGCGTCCTGGAATAAAATCGAACCCATTAAATAGAATAGGCCAAGAACCACTGGCCCTCTACTCAAATATACTCAACCCCGAACCCGCTACTTATGGGCTGTTCTAACTCGGAAATGTCACCCAACAAACCACACAACAATTTGTCCCGAAACACTGGGATCACACCACCCACTGGGGCATTGGGGTTTATGCAGGAAAGGCCTATTGCATCTGGAGCTTTTGGCCCAAATCTATAATATTCTATAATATTGAATATTCATAATATCTGGGTAAATTACAATAATTCACTAACCTGAAATAAGGCTTCTCTGGGATAATTCCGATTACTAACCATAATTCCAGTGAGGTCGCAGTGAGGTCGTTATAATTTACCCAGATAATATTCTATAATGATGCACACATTTCTTGAAGCTTTCTTGAAGCATGTCATGATCGATGCTTGTCGCTCTCAGGACAGGCTTGCAGCCCCCCGTCGCGGCACTTCCCGTATTGCAAGCTGTAAGTCCTCAGGACGAGCTGACTTCCAGTGGCAGACATTCATCCATCTGTTGGGCCAACCAAAACCAACCACTCAAGGCCTTAGAGGTTCTTCAGTTTGTGGCATTAAGACGACTTTATCTTAAATTTATCAATAGCTGTCTTTCCCCAAATAATCTTTCCCGAAATCAATAAACACATTTATGTATGTTATATATATATTTAGATATATTTATGATATTTATTTCTCCAGAGAAACCTCCCGAAAATCGCTGGCAGCCCAGGGTATCCCAGGGTCACCTGGGTCACCTTTGACGGCCAAGGCGCAGGAATCCGAACTCCGGAGAGGCGTGATTGCTCAGAATGTACCTGACAACCAGTAACTGTTTGTTGGAACTTGGCATCCATTCAACTCGGAAGGGGGAGGAATCATGAGAAATCTACGGACCTATGGTTTTTCCATCAATTTGGGGTGTTCTACCAGGATTTTGACTCATAGCCACAGAACTTCATTGAACTCTCCATGTTGATTGATTCGACATCCCAAGTTCGACCTGTGATCATGGTTTCCCCGCAGATTGGACGGAGGTTTTGATTTCCGGCGCACTTCACCATTTCGTTCTTCAGCAGCAGTCGGCCGCACACAATCAGGTGCGGAGAGCGATCTGATGTATGAACCTCCGTCAGGCGGATGACACAGGGTTGAGGATTCATGCCCCATGCATCCTACCCTCCACCTAATCGGACATGGCCAGCCGGGACACCCCCGAAAAAAATGGAGGCAGAAAATCTTTGTCATCTATAAATTGGGGATTTTAAGCGGGGGTAATGATTTGAACTGACCACTAGTGATGATATTGGCTCATATTGACCAATCAATCGGATTTCAGGAATTCGACCAAGAGATAGACGGATATTCGGACTGGATGGACCGGATGAACGTTCCGTTCATAATGGGCATTGCGGCATTCCAAACATCTCCAACCAAGATATTAATGTGGCTGTCGTGATCCCCATTTCCGAAGCGGGAATGTTGGCCGAAAAAAACACTCGATATCGAAAGCATCCCAAACATCCAACATAGCGCGCTTAGCTTTATCTCAGACTTCCCAGGTCTCAACACTTGATGACACGAATCTTCACAAAACAAAAAAAGAACACCATTAAAAACAACGATAACCTGGGGTAAATCAAGATATGGAAAATCCACTCTTTCTAGATGGTTTTCCTAGGGAAACGTGGGTTTTCCACAAAAAATGGACCAGCTCCAGGCTCCCAGCGATGTTGATGCCAGCAGCAAGCTCATGGAAAAGCGCCTGAAACCAACAGACGAATTTGGTATATTCTGGGAAGTTCATCATCTTGAAAAGATGCATCTTAAGATTGTTTTGCAGGATATGTCAGGTCGTTTCTGCGTTCAACAACTAATAAAACATGCTATACTCAGGTAATACTCAGATCCTCAACGCAGAGCCTTACATTTTTAGTCAGGGTTTAGTCAACAGGCTGGACGTCCGAGTCCGCCCAGAAGCCCAATGTGCAGCCCGATGACTTGGTGATTTCACAGACATTAGACTCTGCAGAAAGGTGCCACTGTTGGTGTGTTCCCACATGGGGTTCCACCATGTTCCAACTTGACGCCACAAATGAAATCAACATGGGTAGGTCATTTTCGGTCACGAAAACCCCACCCCAGCCACACCAGTGTCTTCTTGACCACTGACTCGATCTGATATCTCTGCTGGAGGTTGTTTCCTTAGAGGCTTGGCAGACAGGTTTCAAATCCATTGGGAGCCGATTTCATCAAGACCACCAGGTGCCTCGAGTCACGTTGTCTAAGCGCCACACCAATCTTGTTGATGAGAAGACCCAGCACCTAACGGACCCGGAGATGCATGGGCAGGCCGATGAGCCAGTCATGATCCGCAAGAATCTTAACGAGAAAAGACTAAAAGCAACAGAATTCAGAAGACCAACTCCCATGGCCAGGGGGTCCCCACCGCGTTCTCATCTTCCAGACCCAGCACCGTAGCCAGGCGCTCATTCACCTGCCCAAACTGTCATCCAGAGAGGGGACAAGTCGTTCGTTCACGAACAACGATGCGGATCAACCATACTGCCATACGTGCATAAAAGCAACGAAAAGTGCGGTATCACTTCTGAAAATGCTATTATACAGCCAGAAAGTGTGGGGATAGAGCCAAATAGAATAGAATGGGAATTGATTGTGAATTCTTGGGGTGGACTTGGATATCATTCGGATTCCGGATGATACAACATGATACAACCTAGGGATCATGGGAGTGGGGACATTACCAAGAAAGACCCTGTTTGGATCTCACCATCAAAGCCCATTGAGATGGCTCGGCGCCTGCTGCTGTACCACCTGCTTCGCGTGCTCACCGATATACAACTTTCGGAACTGCTCCAAGAAGTACAAGTACCTCGCAGCCAGGGCTGCAAAACGCTCGCCGTGTCAACCCGGCCCCAGGTCTCTTGAGGCGCTTAGCGGCTAGTGTACTGAATTGTGTACTTACATAAATGAGATTCTTACACTTATGGTATATTAATGGTATTTTATGATTTTATGGTATTTATGGTATTTATATACGTATACATAAATATGTATGGTATTCACCCAAGAAGTAAATAGATACCCAGGATGTCTCATTTTTGCAAGTCCAACTTGGGTGAAATTCCTGCATCTGAAGATCAGCTGGCGTCACCAGAGTCCCAAGGTCCAGTCGAGGCACGCAATCTCTAATCCCTCGCAGGTTTGCTTTTGCTGAACCTCAGAGGAAGAATGGAGCCGGTCAGTCTCTGCGTTTCCAGCAAGCACAACTCTTGATTCCCTACTGATGGAATACTCGAAAAAAAACTTTTGAAACTGGGCGCACGCGACTGTCTCCACGTAATTTCATGGCACCGACGTGTGTTTTCCGCGGATCTCTCCCGCGATCTGGCTTCTCCATGGGATTCAATCAACAGTCTCAGCATGTTCAAACTCAAACCTTCCATGCTTGGGGGTCAAATTGTCGTTACTGTTGCAGTGGGTTCAAATCACAAAGGAGTCACGAGCTCAATTCGTTTAGTATGATTATATATGATTCAAGACTTCAAGAATACTCAAGAATCAGGAATTTCCGTAGCACTGCACACCATGTTTTTCTGATTTTTGGTGCTTTGTAGTACCTGATTCCAATGCTTGGGGCTAGCTGCTGGCGAACTTCTGGGCGACCCCCACGGTGAGGTTCACCAAGCGGAAAATCCGTCCGGCCAACTCACCTGGCCGTGGCCCCGGGGTTTGGCTGATGTTTTTGAGGGAAAAGACCTCGTTTTCCCTATCAAAATTGCCCTCAGATCTTGGAGAGTACCATTCAAATCCTCTAAAAATTCAGGCAAACCCATGTCTCCCATTACCCTCTGGCAAACGTTTACATAACTATATGGAAAATCACCATGCTATTAATGGGAAAACTCACTATAAATGGTCATGTTCAATAGCTTTTTGTATGTTTACCAGGCCGGGTATTCATTGATATTCCCATTCTTTCACCACCATATCGTGGAAAACATGGCGCCCTGGCGCCATTTTTGGGTCTGCAAAAAAAAAAATCGCCGGCCGAACCATTCACCACGTGCGTCGGCGCGCAGTCTGTGTCTGTCCGGTTGGCCTTCCAGGATTCCAGGTCTGCCAGGTTACAGGATGGTTCCATAAATGGGTGATCCCCAATAGTTACGCTCTGGTTATGTCAAAATCGCTCTAGAAAGATCCACCATATTTTTAATACAGGTAAACATAGGTAAACCATCTATTTCTATGGGCCAGGGGGGATTTACCCTCTGGTAAACATACAAAAAGCTATTGAAGCCATGGCCCAGTCGAAATAATTGATTTACCCCTTGTGATGTTCCATTGTTATAATGTAAACGTTTACCAGGCCGGGTAGATGGTTTATTTCATGGAAAATCCCAGTCCCTTAAATGGAGAACTGGGGGTTTTCTCTGAGAGACTTAGGAAAGCTCTGGAGAATCATGGCTCCATTGGAAAATCATCCTTCATGTTTGTCGAATCCACATGGATTCCCAGTCTGACTGGACCCCATTTTTATGGCAAGTTCAACCATCAAAATATTAGACTGGTTTATGGCAGTGCTTTACTAGCATGACATATTTCTGGTTTTCTGAATTTCTCTTCCACATCAATGTGAAAACTTACTGGAGGGTACGTTGGATGAGCATATCAGCTTGACATTTGTCGTGTTGTGGAGACAAGTCTATGCACGTGCTTCTGAAACATGTGTACTTTAGATACAAAATCACCGTGCGCGAAAACTCAGTGTCGAAACTTTGAAGTTCTCAACCCTGGGGAAACCCGAAACTCTACACCCCAACCCAACCACAACCACCACAATCCCCCACATTAAAAATGATGTTCATCATTGCTTGACAACTTAACTACCCTGTGTTGCGAGCGAACGCTTGAAGTTCGGTGCAAAACCGGAGTCGACCAACATCTGCCGGGGGGCTCTGACAATATGAACCGTCACGAAGAGTGGCTTCCTACCATGTTTGTTGTGATGGTTTCCTACCATGTCTGTTGTAATTATAATGATTATGCGTGTCTTATTGTCATCATGATCACAAGCATTATCACTATGATTTTAGATACTATTAATTGCATAATTCATGTTTTCAGATTTTTACGTCTCATTATAGTATTATTACTATATACTTATATGGCAGTGTGTCAAAACCCTGGTACCTAGTGAACATCAAAATAGCTGGTAAATGGATGTTCATCCCCCTAAAAATGGTATTAATAGGTATTGACCCATACCCATATACTACTATCGTTCATGACTGACTCATGACTGACTCATGACTACTCTACCTCGACTCACTGCACCTTGGCTGATGCATGGCCACCCACCAGCGCACCCATCATGTAGACGAGCCACCTCGGCCAGCGAGCTCGTCAACAACTCGTCAAAGGCATCTTTTTGAATGTGTAATCATCATTTTCCCCCATCATTTTGTGGTATGTTTCCCCAAAAAATCGAAAAAAATGCACCTTCTAATGGGGGGAAATCGATGATCTGGTGAAGCACGGCCCAACTTTTTTGAGGATATTATAGGATACCCGAAAGACTCAACTCAAATAAGGCCCCATTTCCATCCGTTTCCAAGGTAACCCCAGGATTCCCAACAGATCTCCTCCAAACATCGGATTGGGGGGTAACCACGGTAAGCATCTGACGTCATCTTCTTTTCGAAGACTTGCTGAGGAATCAGGTTCTGCTGTCCAAGCCTGGGAAGCTTAAACACCGAGCTGAGTGGGAGCCAAAATCGAAAAGCACAGATGAAAAAAGAAAAAGAAATGATTGGGCAATAAAAAAAGATGCCAATGATTTCTTTTCAGTAATCCGAGGCCTTCCTAAGCCTGACCATTGGCAGTCACCATGGCAGTCCGTGCCTGGAAGTTTCCTCAAAATGCTTCATGATGTGCTGAGCAGTGTCCTGGAAAAGTTGGTTGATGAGCCCGGGAAGTGTAAGATGCTTAGTTACCACAGCTAGATCAGTTCCCTAAATTCGGAATCTTCGGGAATCTCCAATTTCATACCCAAAAAAACCATGCGATATCCAATTTGGATATTCAGGGTAGAAACAATTCACAAAATTAGTCATCCTTAGTTTTCTTTTGCCACCATTTAAGCATCATTCTTGCAGTTAAAACGAAGTTGTCTTCCCATCTTTCTGAGGTGTACCCTAGCCCCAAAATCCCAGTCATCCACATCATCATATGCCAAGTCGGTGGATAGGGGCGGATAGCATGGACAAATTGTGCACGCAACGGGAAACCATAAGTTCTTCTGAAGAAAGCATCAACGAAAATGGGCCAAAATGGGGATTTGCAGTTGCCAGCTTCAAGTTTGCCAGCATCTGTCATGGCAGGATATGGCAGGAATGGCAGCCGCACCGAGCTCCAGAGAGTTCTCGCACAACAGAACTATTGAAGCTGTAAAGAAAAGAAAGAACAACAGATAAAATGCCATCCATGCAATGCCAAAGCAATCATCCAACTTTAGGGGGTCTGGATGTAACATGATGCATCCCATTCCCAACCCATTCCCATGCTGCATCTTCCACTTTTGTCAAAGAAAATCATCATGTGCGACGTCTCTTGGCTAGAACACTCGCGCATCCGTGGTTTCTGTCATTTTGCGAGGCGCCTGCACCTCCAAAAGATTTTGGAAGCTGCAGATTTGTCAAAGAAATACAACCATCAAAGGCACACGGCCCAATTTTCCTCACTGTCTCAGGGATGGTCAAACTTGTCAAAGAACTGCAGCCATCAAAAGCACCGTCTCCGATTTCTGTCACTGAGTTGGGGATGTCCAACCTTGTCAAAGAGCTGCAGCCAGCAAAGGCATACTTTCCCATAGACAGCAGACCCGGAAGGAATGTCAAACTCCTCAAAGAGCTGCAGCCGTCAAAGGCGCCATCCTTTATGCATGTCACAGACTCTGGGATGGTCAAACTTGTCAAAGAGCTGCAGCCAACAAAGGCGCCTTGACCAATTTGGGTCACAGATGCAGGTATGCTTAGAGTCATCAGGGAGCCGCAACCATCAAAGGTTCCATCCCAAATTTCAGTCACACCGTTTGGGATGTCCAAACTGGACAAAGAGCGGCAACCTGCAAAGGCATTACGCCAAATGCTCATCACAGACTCTGGGAGGTTCAGGCTCCTCAAAGAGCTGCAACCTGCAAATGCGGACTCCCCGATTTCTGTCACTGAGGGGGGGATGGCAAGTTTTGTCAAAGAGGTGCAGCCAATAAAGGTCCTCCTTCCAATGCTTCTCAAACCCCTTGGAATGCTCAGGTCCGCTAAGGAACTGCAGCCATCAAACGTGCCCTGTCCGATTTCAGTCACAGTGTCGGGGATTGCCAAACTTCTTAAAGAGCTGCAGCCAGCAAAGGCTGAGGGCCCAAGTCGAGTCACCGAGTCCGCAATATCAACAAGAAACAGGGCATGGCAACCTGCAAAGCCATGGGGCGGAATCTCTCTTTCGGGGTAGGGGACCCCTACGTAACGCAAGTCCTCCACATTGCAACCCGCGAGCTCCTTCATGGAACACAGAATGGGTGGAGGTGGTATTCTGAACGCGACCTGCATGCGGTGGTGCGTGGCATGTTCATAGAGTTGCTAGTGATTTCAACCCCCTTACAGATTTGAGCATAATAGTTAAATTACCCTCTGGTAAACCAACATAACTATGGAACATCACCATTTTTAATAGGTAAATCAACTATAAATGGGCCATGTTTAATAGCTATGTCAAATTACCAGAGGGTAATTCATCAGACTTAATCAACTGAATGGGATCATCATCTTAAGCAAGGTGGTCTGAGAAACTGGGCTAGTCAGCCTGTGGCTCGAGGCTTTAGCACGACTTGCGAACGTGAAACTTTGGAATGGACATACGAATGCCCAACAAACAAAGGGATTAATGGTTGCTGGATAACTACAATACAAGTAGGTACATACGAAATTTCCGAATGATTCACAAACTATAATGTGAATCGAATTCTTAAGAAAGACATAGCTAGTGGGATATTCGGCCTGGTTCTCCCTGCCTGCACATTCGCTCTGAAGGTGGGGAGAATCTTTGACACTATTGCATCAAGATCGTTCAACGCTTCCCCATCAATGAGAATATCCTTGGAGTTGCTTAAGTTAAGCCACCCCGCTAAAAAAAAAAACGATTCCCTTGGGAAAGAACAAAAAAACACTGATATTCCATTGGTATTCCATAATTATAGCTGGTGATATTCCATAATTAGGGGGGGGACTCCTCCAATAGTCATAAAGTAATAATGGAATACCAATGGAATAACGCCAATTATTGGAATATCACCATAATCACCATTATTCCAATGGTATTACTTTCATAATCACAAAAAATCACTGAAAGTAACGCCAATTCTCCACAGCGCAGAGTTTTCGAATCTTCTCGTCCGCCGAGCCCTGGAAATCCTGCGTGCCAAGCGACGGCCAGGCCCATGGACTTTGCTCCAAGATGGTCCAGGTATTGATGACATGCCATCTGAAGATACCCCAAATCATTTCTTTTGATATAGTCCCTGAAAAAACTGCAGGAAGTTCTGGGGGGCCCAAGTTATAGCTCTGTTCCCAAACCGGAGATATATCCAATATAAATAACAGTTATCGAAACCCTTCTAAAACAATTTTGTTTATCTTTCTTTTCCGCACCAAAAACAAACAACAAGCCCCAAAACGGCCGCCACTGCCACACCTTCAGTTCTTCCTTCAACTCTCTGATGGTCATGTCCAAAGGGATGGGGATAGCGATCCGACGGCCGTTCAGCAGTTCTGCATGGAAGTTCATGGTTGCCATGGCGAATGGCGGCTTTTTAAACGACCGATGCTTGCCCTTTTTGAGACCAAATGTCCTCAAAAAAGTGCCAGATACAGGTCCAAAACAGCTCTGCATAGCGCTTCATTCACAGAATTCATGACCAAACCGTTCGAGACTTCATCAAAGCATCTTTCAATGGGTGGTGTCATTCAATACTTGGAATATCCAATTCTCCCATGGTTTTCTTACGGAGTTCAAGACAACATTGACTGAGGTCCTGGTACCTACATCGACCCAAGTTGGACAGCACTTCCAGCTGTTCCGCCCGAAGAACCTGCCGGGCCACATGAATTCTGAGATGATTTTGGAATATGTTGGAGATGTTGAGATGAAGATGATGAACCTACAATTTATATCAACATATATCAATTTACAACTTATAACTTGTATCTGGAAAGCAGCAGAATGCAGAAACAACCAGGGAAATAGTGAACAAGATCAACAAAAGTGAGAATACACCCAACATCAATAGGTGCAAATGGATAACATGAGCACCCACGACAATATCAGGCAGTGGATTCGGTCCAGAAACCTTATCTGAATCTGTTCCTTGGGGGGGCCCACATGGGGGTATTTAATATTACCCTCTGGTAATTTAACATAGCTATGGAAAATCACCATTTTTAATGGGATAATCCACTATAAATGGCCATTTTCAATTGCTATGTTAGTTCACCAGAGGGTAGGGGGAAGGGATTATTGAAGCTGCTTGCCCCCTTGTAATCCGTGAGAGCACCCAGTCACAGCTGGACAGGGAAAGGATCAGTCCTGTTCGGGTTGGATCCCAATCGCATGGGTTTTTTTTGGCAAATGGCGAAGGGATCCGGAGCCTTGTTTCGGCTCTGCTGAAATCTATGGTATGTTGCTATATTTTGCTTGACGCGTCCAATGTATACAAACTTTGCTACAAAACTGCGACCTGGCTTGCAACTTCGGAGCTGTCACCACCTCCATAGGGATGTCCCCATGTCACCAGCGATCCGTCCGCCAGGATCGCAACAAATGCTGTGTTGGTGGCTTGAAGTGTCACAACACTTCTGAGCCGATCTTGGAAATCAGAGGAGTCGCCGCCAAACCCTGGATGACCCCAAGTAACAACTGATCTATCTCCAAGGATGGCCGCAAATGCGCCCCAGGTGGCCTGAACTGCCTCTACGGTCAAGAGTCTATGTTGGACGTCGGAACTGACACCGCCCAAATCTGGGTTGCCCCATGTCACCACCGATCCATCTGTCAGAATTGCAGCAAATGCGCTGTCTGTTGCCTGAATCTGGTCGACACTCACGAGTCGATCTTGGACTTTAGAGCTGTCACCACCGAAATGTGCATTGCCCCAGGTCACTACCGATCCATCCACCAGGATTGCAGCAAAGGCAGCCCCTGAAGCCTGAAGCTGCTGCACACTTCTTAGATGATGCTGGACTTTGGAGCTGTCTCCACCAAAATCTGGGTCACCCCACGTCACCACCGATCCATCTGTCAGGATTGCAGCAAATGCTCTTGTAGTAGCCTGAACCCGCTCTACACTCCTGAGCTCCTCCTGGACTTTAGAGCTATCGCCACCAAATTTTCGATCACCCCAAGACACCAATGATCCATCTGCAAGGATGGCGGCGAACGCTGTTCGCGTTGCCTGAAGCCCTTGCACATTCATGAGCCGATCTTGGACTTCAGAGGAGTCACCACCAAACCCTGGATGACCCCAAGTAACGACCGATCCATCTGCCAAGATGGCTGCAAATGCACCCCAAGTGGCTTGAACTCGGTCCACATTTCTGAGCTGATTTTGAACTTCAGAGCTATTCCCACCGAAATCCAAATGGCCCCAAGTAACAACTGATCTATCCGCGAGAATAGCAGCAAATGCACCACCCCCCGCTTGAACCTCCTGCACAGTTCTAAGCTGATCTTGGACTTTGGAGCTGTCACCGCCTAAATCTGGGTCGCCCCATGTCACCACTGATCCATCTGCCAGGATTGCAGCAAATGCTTCATCTGTAGCCTGAACTTGTTGTACACTTCTTAGATGATGCTGGACTTTGGAGCTGTCGCCACCGAAATCTGATGGGCCCCATGTAACGATGCGGTTGCCTCCACAGCACCACAATGCAAAGGCGTTTCGTGTTGCAGCTACATTCGCTTGAAGCGCAATCGCTGTCAGATCTGTCAGTTGGTCTCCTGCATCAACTGCGGCAGTTTGAAGAGATTCCATCGAATTCATCAAGCAATGCCCTGCAGTAACAAACCTCAAGAAGCCAAGTTTGAAGGACTTCTGCGCCAGGATCATCAAGTCCTCAACTTTGGAGGTTTGCGAAATTGAAAGCGTCTCAGTGCGACCACTGGCTAGAGCTACGTTGACTTGAAACATCGCACAGAACTATTAACTATTCGGTCCTTCAAAAGCATCTTGAGCCAAACTGCACCAGTCCCTTTCTATTCGTGGTCAAAGGATGTTTCAGGGATTCCGATTTCGAAACCTTTACACAACATAATACACCCACCATTTTTTCATGAAAACCACGCTTTTCCCCGTGAAATATCGAATATCGGAGTTTCCTCGTGATCAGTTTCATCGGGCAACTAAACATGGCAATGGAACATCCTCTATAAAGGGTGTTGAATGGAAAATCCTCGAGAAAATCCTCGAGAAAAATATGGAGGATGTTCCATGGCCACCTTTGATTGCCGGATGGTATGAAGGGATTCTCTAAAGCATATCTTTTATGGATGGAAAAACACTCAAAACCACAAAGCTTCCCCATATTTTTTTTACTTTGGTGGCAATTCATATTCTGTGGCCATACTCCATCTTCAAACACACACCAAACATCAACGTAACCTAGTTTTCGTGCATGAATATCCCCATCTATTTCTTACACTTGTTCATCATCCCCATATATTTTTTAGAGTGTTTCATGGCGACCCTCTACTATAAATGGCCATGTTCAATAGCTTTTTGTATGTTTACCAGAGGGTATATCCATCAATATCCCAGTATTATCCCATCATTATCCCAGCAAATCATCCCTATAAAACCATATTAAACCAGATGGTAGGCTCCCCCCTTGGCCCTTAAAAGGGCCTCATCCTCCAAGGGGTCGTCCCAGTCGTTGGTGGCGTTGGGATCCGCCGAGGCTTCGGCCATGAAGAGCCGCGACTCCACGTAGGCCACGGTGACCTGGAAGGGGCTGGTTTTGGGGGAGCCTACCCTCTGGTTATGACATACAAAATCCATGGTATAGATGGGTGATTTTGTGGTTTAGTGGTGATCTAATGGGATTTACCCTCTGGTAAAATGACTAACAAAAAGCGACATAGAAGCCATGGCCCAGTCGATTTCTAGTTGATTTACCCAGCTGAAAATAGCATGGTGGATCTTTCCAGTTCGTTATGTGGCAACGTTTACCAGGCCGGGTAGCCAGCCGGGAAAAGTTCGATCGGGGAATCCAATGAAGCATTTTTTCACGGCTGGGGATTCATGGACTTCGATTTTGGGGGATGAAAGTCCGAGGAAAACAAAACTTGCAATCATGTCCTTTTGGTAAAAATAGAGGGGCCGGTTTGGTATACCATCTATCATCATTTACCTGTTGTTAAAGGGGTTTCTTCATCCCCTCTATTAATCAACCAACCAATGGGAAAAGGACATCTATGAAAACTTGAGCCTAAAATCCCCATCTGATTTTCTATAAAACTGGATCTAGAGATCTAGATTTTAGGCCCATCATCTTAGATGTTCAAATCCGATGTTCAAATCCCATGGATTTGTCAGAGATTTTCACATCCTAGATTGAATGGATTGGTGTAAGGGAAATGTTGCAGGAAACCTCGATATTTCATGGGGAGAACGGGAAAACCCAGATTTTTCCGGTGAAGATTTTCCCGTGAAAACCCATCCATTGAGATCATTTTTTATGACCGACCTGCTGGATGAAGCTTTCCAGGGCTTTCGGCGCCTTTTCCTGACCATGATTCAGGAATTCAAGGGATCGAACCACGGATTCAATGGGGATTCCATGGGACTTAATGGGATTTAATATGGGATTTACCCTCTGGTAATTTAACATAGCTATTGAAAATGGCCATTTATAGTGGATTTTCCCATTAAAAATGGTGATTTTCCATTGCTATGTTAGTTTACCAGAGGGTAACCGTGAACAATGGGGATTTCATCTACCTCTGAATGCCAATGGATTGATGGGAAAATCTACAGAAAAACCATGGTTTTTACATCGAAATATGGGGGTGTTCCTGCTCATTTTCCCATGAATCCAATTCTGGGAGGTCTCTTGGGATGTTTTTTAGATCTCTTGGGATGTTTTTGGGGTAAACGTTTACATAACTATGGAAGGATCCACCATGCTATTTATGGGTAAATCAACTATAAATGGCCATGACTATTTCTATGGCCATGTTCAATAGCTTTTTGTAAACGTTGACCAGATTTTACCAGAGGGTATCCTATGTGCCATATTCAAACGTTGAGCTCCTTGCAACACCTTTCAACGATGCCACGAGGTGAGGCGCCTGAAGCAGAATCACCGGGCTTACCATGGCAGCCCAGAAGCCCAAGAGGTAGTGCTTGGAGTTGGGCATGACCTGCGATCCATGGGAACCATTGGGAACCTTCCTAAAACCGAACATGAATGAAACCCCAAAAACTTCACCTTTCTGGAGGGTTCATCTGCTTTTATCAGGGAACTGATGATGGGCCCTGTTTCGGAAAACCAATTGCAGCCTCAAAACCGCAGGTTGTCACATCGTCTTCGCAAAGAACAGACAGCAATTGACAAGCAATTAAGATCCGAATATCCACCACCATTCATCTTTTCGGATTTCCTAATGTTTGAAACTACTTTTTAAGAAAAAAAACTATATACTTATATATTATGTGGTACATAGTAGACCAACCCAATTTATATAATATAAGTTTTAGATAACTCAGGTGCTCCACCAATCCCAGCTGAGCCCAGCTGAGGGCCGGGCCTCCCATCTGCGCAGGCTATCCATGGTGAAGCCATAGACCTGCTCAATCCAAGCTTGGAACCTCAGTCGAAAAGATGCTGATGTTCATGGGGATGCTGTTCATCAGGGTTAGTCATGATCAAAATTTTAGTGGTTAATTGATGGTTAATGATGATTGCGAAGGATATCGTTGGATCTATGGCTAAATTTCAGGGAAGATCCCCAGAAAAGATGGGAATATAGGTATGTTCTAGGTTTAAACCAACCAAAATATGGGGATCCGTCTGATTAATCATGGTTAATCATGGTTCATAAATAGTTGATAAGTGATGTTTAATGGCTACTAATGGTTATTCGGGGGGGGTTCTATAAAAAAAAATGTTTGGATCCCCAGTTGTCACCATAGCTTGTTAACCTATACTCAGTCATAGTCATCCATGACCACTAGATGATCTGGGCTATCCCCCATGACTGCCCCTGTTACCTGGTGCTTGCTTACTTCCTGAGGATTGAGAAGTTGAGGCTCCAAACCAAACTCTGGGGAACTATCACGAACTAGCCACTTCCCCGACATAGCTACACAGATGACGTTGAGGAAGACCGACATTCAAGCTGAACGCAGCCACTGCCCATGTTCCGAGCCCATCAAGTAAGATTTCGCGTGTCATTTGTTCGAAAAATAATTTTGAGAAAAATATAGATTGAGGAGACCGGCAATTGTGAATTCGTTGGGTCCAAATTGTATGCTTCAACTCAACAATGACCACCTGTTTGTCGCATGGCCTCAAATTTACTACAAATCAGCTTGACCGACGAAAAACACCTAAAGAAAAAGACATAAAACATATGATAAGCAGCATATCACCGACCATTTACCATTCATACCTCCATCAGCACCAAAACCGGGTTTTCCTGGCTGCTCATTGGCACAGAGCTCATTCAGCTGGTGAGTTGCCTGGCAGCTCGTTTTTTCCGAAAAAAACGATGTGTTGTCGGTTTGTGGGAGAATTGGGTACCCCTAGATACAACGGATTCTTCAGACCCAAACCCATAGGTAGGATCCATGGTGGTATATTAATGCTAACATAAAGGGGATATATTGATGGTAAATGTTACCATATATAGCATACATAGATCCTAAGGGGATATATTGATGGGATCCATGGAGCACCATTCATATAGCAGCACCGTTAGGATCCGTCATGGGAAAGGACGAACATCACTGCGATCCGACCCTCGAAAATCAGTCGGATTGCTACCCCAAACGTTGGGAGGAAATCCAAAGAATTTCAGCACAGACCCTGTCCAATATCGAAAAAAACAGTATGATATAAGTTTACATGATGTGCAAATGGTGAGAAACATGACCCAAAAGTTCTGGGAACACCTAAATCCTCGGGTCCCTTGGACCCCTTTTTCCCCAATTAAATTGCTTAGAGTTGATGGTAATCCCGCACTCATTCTTGGACAGACCCATGTTCTGGTTCCTGGTACCAACCCTTAACAATCTGCTCGCCGGTTCGGATCCCACAGAATAACGCTGAACATCGAACTATTCAGGGGTTCCTCCATTTTGGAGGTACCCCCAAATGTCTATGGATCAATACCTATACATACCATTTTTAATGGGATGAACATCCATTTACCAGCTATTTTGATGTTCACCAGGGGTACAAGGTTTTGACACACTGCCAAATCATCCATTTCTGTTGGGGATGTTCCATTACCAACCAGCTATTGGGGGATGCCCCAAGGATCCCCCATGACGGAAAAAAGTCATCCCGCCCTGTGAAAAATTCGCCCGGGAGGCGTTGATCTTCCCCAGCAGGCGGCACAGCTCGTGGTAGCAGCCATGATCCTACAATTTCCAAAAGAAATTGGGGGATTTACCCTCTGGTAAACTAACATAGCCATGGAAAATTGCCATTTATAGTGGTTTTACCCATTAAAAAGAGTGATTTTCCATAGCTATGTTAGTTTACCAGAGGGTACCCCGAAAAAAATATGGGATGGAACTGATGAAACCAACCATGTTTGCCGTTTTATGAGGACATTCTAGGGATGTCATGGGTTTTTTTAACCAACAAGATGATATTTGTGGAACTATTTTACCAAACAAAAAATGATGAGATCAGCCAAGTGTTTGGACCATTTTTTGGGAATTGATGGGATGTCCAAGTAGCAGCATGATATGGGTGGGGAAAAGATTCTATTACCCAAAAACTGGCTAGTTTACCATGATCAACCATGACCAACCATGATCAACCATGGGATTTGGGGTGCCTTCCCATTTTTTTTCAAACAAACCCATCTGCGGAAGTGCTGTCATTCTGTGAGACCTTCATCATTTATCCCCAACTCACCATCAATCAGACTTAGGATTTCCCGGGAAAAAACGTTCGACCCCGCGAAGTTGCCCCTTATTTGAAAGGAAACAAATGTCTTCCAATGCCCGACTCAGGGCAGGGTCATCATGTTAGTTGGATGCTAATCCTAAGTTTACCCTCTGGTAATTTAACATAGCTATTGAAAATCACCATTTTTAATGGGAAAATCCACTATAAATGGTAATTTTCAATAGCTATGTTTAATTACCAGAGGGTAATAGATGATTCATCAACCATTATTGAATCATATTGGGGAATATGAACCATCTACAATCCATATATGCAACCCATGCTGGGCTATGACCCATTGCGACCTTTTTTTTCTCAGTTGACCTAATAAAAACCATGTTCAAGTTCATCATTCCGTATCCATATTCCAAACTTATAAGGTATCTATAATCCATATTTCCATGATATATGACATATCATGACATAGCTTCACTGCAGTGGCGGGGTGCTCGAGTTACGTAGCGTTTCCCCAGCGCTGCCTGCAGACCCATCTTGGACGCCAGGATCGCCGTGGTTCCCTGGCAGTCCCAATGCGGGACTAACATAGCCATGGAAAGATCCACTATTTTTAATAGGTAAACCATCTATTTCGATTAGGGCCATGGCTTCCATGGCTATGTTAGTCATAACCAGAGGGTATGTTTAATTGATATGTATATATAGTATCATGATATAGCATGATTATTATATATTATTTATGCGAATGCTAATATAAAAAAAGATGTGCTGAAGCCAATGCCATAAACCTCCAAAATTTGGGATGGTCACCCAGCATCAAGCGCCTGCATCATGCTCGCCAGCAGCTGGGTTCGATCCTCTTCCTGTCAACTCAGGGTGGTTCTAAGAAACATGTCGTCATTTGCACACAGTGGTGCCCGATACATGGGGATGGGTCAAAACCCTGGTACCTAGTGAACCCCAAAATAGCTGGTAAATGGATGTTCATCCCACTAAAAATGTATCTATAGGTATTGACCCATACCCACATAGCTAAATGGTGATTTCCTAAAATGGGGGTACCCCCAATCATCCATTCTAGTAGGTGTTTCCATTATAAAACCATCCATTTTTAGGTACCCCCATTTTAGGAACCCCCAAATTGGTGCAAAAAATTAGGTGACTTCTATCATTTATGGCAGAAACATCTATCGTTAATGGAGGTTATATACCAACTTATAACTGGGGGCACCACCCTGTATGGATATTCAAACGTCCATGTTGCTCGAAAATGTATAACGATGATAGTCATCATACAACAATAACGATAAGAATTGTGATTGTGATAATAGTGCATGGCCATAGTCATAACCATGATAAACTATTATATATGGATTATTGTTATCATCATATGGTTATCATCAATGATAATCAATAATGATATTACAAATAACCATAATAGTCAATAATTATCATGACCATCAATCATTGTTAGTTATTGCTGGTTATTACAATTAATCATAATAACCATCATATTGTATCATCATAACCAACAAAGCCATCAATAATTCTATGCATCGGTTAGACATCCCCATATGATCGTCGTGGATCATGGTGCAGTGGATCAACGATGGACAGCCCAGGATAGAAATTCCTGTGAGCCACTGTGGATGATCCTCTCATTGAAAAAATATGTTAAAAAGACCAAATATGCTAGTTACTGCTAGTTTCAATTCAATCTATTTCATAGATGTTTGCTGATCAAATCCACATTTCTGCTGCTGCAATTCCCGTTTCTGCTGGTTGAATCACCATTTCTGTTGCTTCAAATCACCTCTCAATGGATTGGTTTAAGGGAAAATTTACAGGAAAACACCATATTTGATGGGAAAATCCATGGTTTCCTGTAGATTTTCCCTTAAACCAATCCATTGAACCTCCCTTCTTTGTTTCTCCCAACACACAGGCACACCCCTGGACTCGGCCAGGCCGAGTTCCGTTCACCTTCTGGAAGAATGATCGTCTCAAGGCAGCGAGCAGCACCAAAAACTGCCTGGGGCGAAAGTCAAAGTCATGGGATCAAAAAGATTGGGCATTTCTACATGTGCATATATTATACTGTATATAGTGTATGTACATATATGTACAAGTATATACATGTGTGTTTATGTGTGCATGTGTATGTGTATGTGCATGTGTATGTGTATATGTGTGTATGTGTGTATGTGTGTATGTGTGTATGTGTGTATGTGTGTATGTGTGTGTATGTATGTATGTATGTATGTATGTATGTATGTATGTATGTATGTATGTATGTATGTATGTATGTATGTATGTATGTATGTATGTATGTATGTATGTATGTATGTATGTATGTATGTATGTATGTATGTATGTATGTATGTATGTATGTATGTATGTATGTATGTATGTATGTATGTATGTATGTATGTATGTATGTATGTATGTATGTATGTATGTATGTATTGTTAATATGCAACATTGTGGATAGCCAACATACCAACGTTGGCACTGGGCTCAACTCAGGGCCCTTGGGCTGGACAACAGGTCCAGAGACAACAGCACAGTTCAACAAAAGATTGCTTCGACAGTGCGCGGCCTCAGCAACACTTTCAACAGAAGCTGCCATTTTTACATGGTAGCGGAGCTCTGCCTCACCAGGGCATCTCCAAGCGACAGCAGCAACACACACCCACAACACTGAGAGAGAGCTCAACAGGAGACTCTCGACGAGCGAGCTGGCACTGAACAACACCCACAGACCAGGTACACACCAAGCCCCGACAAACAGAAGCAATGGCAGCGTCTCCACAAGCTGCAGCAGCAGCTGACCCAACAGATGGCATCACACAGACACACAAGCTCAAGCTCAGACCACCAACATTCGACGGCAACTACAACACCTTTGAAGAATGGTCCTACAAGTTCACAGCCTACATGGGTCTACATGATCCATTCTACCCACGCATGTTCAGATTGGCTGAACAAGCACCACAACAAGTCACTGAACAACACCTCAGAGCTGCAGCCCCAACAGTTGATGAAGCAGAAACATGGATACAACTGGATAACAACCTGAAGTATGTGCTGATCAACATTACTACAGGATCAGCAGCAACAGTTTGTCGACAACATCAGCACGAAATAGGACTAGAAATCCTGAGACAATTGCACATCAGGTTTGCCTTGCCCATAGGAACAAGAAGCATCGGTTACTTAACCAAAATCATGAAGCCAACCTTCGACCACAACAACTTCGAGGAATCATTCTCCAGTTGGGAGTTTGATGTCAACCGGTATGAAAGGGACAACAACACACAACTACCAGACCAAATCAAAATTGCCATCCTGCTCAACGAGACCAAAGGCCCACTACAACAACACCTGCAACTCAACGCCAGTACAGCACCAACATACAATGATGTCAGACTTGTCATCATGGAGTACTACAGAGCAACCACAGCTTTCAACAGACTACAACAAACGGCTTCAAGCAGTGTAGCAACAAACTTTGGAGGAGGTGCAGCCCCAATGGACATTGGTGCCATCAACAAAGGCAAAGGAAAGTGGAAAGGAAAAGGCAAAAGCAAAGGAAAGAAAGGAAACAAAGGAAAGACTAGTCACAAAGGAAAAGGAAAAGGCTACGGGCAACAATACAAAGGAAAAGGGCACATAGGTTACGCGCCAGTGCCATACAACCCATTCGCCGGCAAAGGATACAACACAGGAAAAGGAAAAGGAAAAGCAACGGGCAACGGCAAAGGCAAAGGAAAAGCACCAACACAAGGGTGCTACAAGTGTGGCCAGCCAGGCCACATCGCAAAGGACTGCAGAGTGGCAGTCTACAACCTACAAGAGGTTGACAAGAACGAATGGAATCAAGATGCCACTACCTATTGGTATGGGCATCAGTCCACCTTTGACAGCAATTGGTGGACAGACGATCAAACACAAGTGCAGGCTGTTCAACAGCAACAGCAGCAGCTGGCACTTCCACCGCCGCAACAGGCAGACCCAACCACAAGAATCCACATAGGAGCCATCAATGCCCCTAGCAGCAATCACCAACAAGGCATATCAACTACAGGCAAACCCGCCAGCTCACACACACAACCCGGCGTCAGTCTCAACAACGAGTTGATGATTGACAGTGGAGCGGCAACACACGTTTGCCCACCTTGGTTTGCAGCGTCCACACCAACATACCCGCTGCATCCCCAGGAGACACCAAATCTCCGAACAGCAACAGAGGACAAGATTGACGTCACCGGGTACAAATGGGTCTACATGACCAACACAAGCAATCAACCTATTGTCATCCCATTCTACGTGTGTTCAGTCACACAACCCATCCTGTCAGTAACAAGACTGGCAGAACAAGGATTCACAGTCCAACTCAGTGAACAACCAACAGTGTCACACCCAAACGGTTTTGGAGCAAAACTCAACATCAGAGAAGGAACATACTTCCTACCAGTGAAGACCACAGGTGTTCCAGACAACTATAAACTTGACGTGCACGAGGCCCAAGAAGGAATCAAGGCAACAATCTCACCAATCACCCTGACACCAGCAGGAGCACAATGGGTGACACACCAACACGACATTTGGACTTACAACAGTCAAGGCTACTTGGTAAGAGTACATAAAACCAAAAGGAGAGCAACCTACATGCCAGACCAGACTTGCCCAGTCCCCACGAACAAACTCGAAGACTACAGACGAACAATTGCCCACAAGGACACCGGAACAACAGAAGACTTCGAAGAAGCACTACACAATCTCGACCACTCTCAACGGAAAAAGATGCTGGACACAGCTGGAAAGGAGAAACATGGTTCAAGGTGAAGGCAAACGCAAAGCCACCACGTCCAGTGATCACAACACCAGCAACGACGACCAAGCACCAACCGGAAGCAAGTCAGCAGACACCACAGGCAGTGACACAACAGCCAGCAAGAAGACATACTGGCAAGCAGCCAGAAAGACAGCAAGGACAAGCACCAAGCAGCGTACAGCAGCCCTACTCAGCCACAGCAGTACCCACACCGAAAGACACACCGACAACATCAGACTACTGGATACGCGAAGGACATTTGTGGAAAAGAGTCCACGTCCATCCAAGAACAGACCTCTACATACCACAACAGACCCAGGATGGACCAGATGTCACCAAGCTCATCCCAGAGCGAACAACAATGGTGAAGCCAACATCTGGAGCAAGAGGCTACAGGATTGATGATGATTGGACAACAAAGACAAACGCCTCTCTCAACACTCCGTGGACAGGATCAACTAACTTTGAAGAAAGCACGCTCTACAAGGAAGAGGTGTATGACATGGATGAAGAAGAGCCACAACAAGCAAACACAGCAAAAGGATTGCCTCAGCCAACGCAGCCAACAGCACAAGAAAGAGCAGAGCACGAACTGACGCACCTTCCTTACCGTAGTTGGTGTCCAACATGTGTCGCCAACAAAGGAAGGGCCGACAATCACCCAAGACAAAGCAGCAAACTACCAGTCGTACAGTTCGACTTTTGCTACTTCAAGACAGCAGGTGAACAAAGCACAACACCAATCCTTACAGGGATTGACGTGGAAACAGGTATGACAATGGCAACAGTGGTCGGTGACAAACAGGGAGACTTCCAATACCACGTCCGATGCATACAAGCATTCCTGATGGAATGTGGCAGAGTACAGGCAGTACTCAACACCACAATTCTGCAATCCGACCAAGAAGATCACCTGATTGCATTGCTGAAGACAGTAGCAGCCAAGATGGGCGGCAACATCACTGTCCGACAAGCACCAACCTACACCTCACAAGCACAAGGCAGTGTCGAAAGGTTCCACCGAACACTGATGGGACAATTCAGGACACTCACTCAAGGCACAACTCCAACACAACTACGACCGAACGATCACAAGCAAGCACCCCATAGTGCCATGGTTGGTACGGCATACAGCGTACCTACTCAACAGGTATGCGGTACACGCGGATGGCAACACCAGCTATTTCCGCAGGTGGCACAAAGACCACCGACACCCCTTGTGTGAGTTCGGTGAAACAGTTCAATACCTACTACCAACCAGCAAGCAACTACCAAAAATGGAACAACGCTTCTTTCCAGCAATTTGGTTAGGACGAGACACCACAACGGGAGAAACCCTCCTGGGCATCGCCAACAAAGTTATTCGAGCAAGAACAATTCGTAGAATGCCACGTCCAGAGAAGTACAACAAGCAGCTCTTCGACGTGATCAGCAGAACAGACACTCAACAGCTACCAATAGCAGGACAAGCACCCCTGAACCAACCCATGGTCTTCCATCCTCCGAGAAGATCAACAACAACTACCGAGACGCAGACCTTGGAAGAGCAATCGACAGCAACAGCAGCACAACCCGCAGCGCGCGGAGATCTACGACTTCCGTCGCAAGCAGCACAAACAGGCACCAACACAGCGAGGACGACAACGCCAGCGATCGCAGACGCACCACTCGCAACTTCGCCAACCAGCTGTCACAGCCGACAGGCTATGCCAACACCACCGCCAAAGCGAACTGTCGCTGACGACATCGCTGAAGGCAGTCAAGCAAAGCAACAGCGGACAACCACACAAACAACAGCACCAGCACGTCCGGAAGCAACTCCGGAACAACCAAAGAGCAAATTGAGAATCACCAAGGTCACAATGACTACAAAACAAGGGACTGAGATCACAGCATACTCCTGTGAAGACGTGACGGAACAAGAGACAGAAAAGATCCTGATAGAACCCTGGGTCAACAACACCGAAGGACTGGACAAAGCCAAAACAATTGAAGGAATGAAGAACGAGATCCAATCGATGAAGTCACAACAAGTCTACATGGAGGTACACCTCGATTCCCTTACTCCCCAGCAACGACAAAACATCATACAATCTCGCTGGGTCCTCCGCGAGAAAGGCAACACGGTCCGAGCCCGGATCGTAGCAAAAGGTTTCACAGAGGCCGTGACAGATCTCGACGAGATCTACGCCTCAACACCAATCTTTTGCGTGCTCAGAACACTACTGGCACTTAGCTGCAACAACGGATGGATGGTCCGAACAGGAGACATCTCAGTGGCATTTCTACACGCGGCAGCAGCGACAGCAGATCTCTACATGTATCCACCAAAGGAATTCTACAACCCAGCAGACAAAATCATTTGGAAGCTCAACAAGGCAATCTACGGATTACGCAGCAGCCCAAAAGCCTGGCAAAATCACCTGGCACAAGTCCTGAAACAACTTGGACTTCAACGCAGTTGCAGCAGAACCCAACATTTACTTCACATCAACGAGAGATTGCTTCGTACTTGTGTACGTTGACGATCTATTGTTCCTAGGCGAGGAACAAGTCACAAACCAACTCTTCACAGCAATTCAGCAACAACTATTACTTCGACCAACAGGAACACTCACCCCAGGAAACACTGTGTCGTTTCTGGGACGCAACATCACCAACCGTGGTGACCATTACGAAATCAGCCTCAACGACGACTATACAACAACCCTTCTCACGGAGATGGGTCTCCAAGACTGCAAACCGGCACCAGCACCAGGGACATCAGCATTGAAGACAGCAACAGCAGACCACGAACAGGCTCTTTCACAAGAAGAGCATGCGCAATTTCGACGAGCAGTCGGGAAACTTCAATGGATGACCTACACCAGGCCAGACATCAGCTACGCAACAAAGGAGTTAGCACGATCACTGCAGCAGCCAACAACAGCTGATCAACAAAAGCTGAAGCATCTACTACGCTACATCAAAGGAACAAGACACTACAAGCAGATCATCCGACCAACAGCAAAAATTCCACCACGAGCCATCCCAGATCTCAACGTTTTTGTGGACAGCGACTGGGCAGGATGTCCACAGACAAGACGGTCAACATCGGGATTCGTGATCACACTACTCGGCGCAACAATCAACTACGGAAGCAGAACACAGGCGACAATAGCATTGTCGAGCGCAGAGGCCGAGCTCTACGCGATCAACACCGGTGCAACTGAAGCATTACATCTCAGAAACCTTCCCATCGAGCTCCTCAACGTGAGCAAGGTCAACATCAAGATCCACACAGACTCTTCGAGTGGCAAGAGCATGGCAACACGCATCGGGTCATCAAGAAAGGCCAAACACATTGACCTGAAACATCTATTCATACAACAACTGATCCAGCACGATTACGTGCGGCTGATCAAAATACACACCAACGACAACCCGGCAGACATATTCACAAAATATGTCCCAACAGACACCCTGCAACGACACCTTCAACAGGCTGGAATCACTTTCCAGCAGCACTACCACAACTGACGCACCACCTCAACAGTTTCACCAGCAGCAGCGTGTAACAAGCAGGCGGCAGCTAAGTATCACACTACGCGCGTGCACGACACACACACACACATCCTAGATGTTGAATTTGAGCTATGGGATCAACAAAGTTGATCACTCCCTTGCCGTAACTACAGCGTGAAGTATTTCAACAAGATGTATCACACAGTATGACATGTACCACTTCAACATAAGTGCACTACATGATTGAGGCCGTACGTGTCAACAATATCCTCGTGAAGTACAACATGACGTTTACTTCGTTTTCTTGTTTCAACAGTTCCTGAATTCAACATGTTCACTTGATTTTTGTGCAGATTCTGCGTCAACATTTTTTGTTGACAACAGAGAGCTTTGACCGCAGCCACTCCCGGCCAAACAGCTCCGAGATCAACAGAGAACACTCGACCAACACCATGGAGCTGGTCAACATCTCCCAGACTGGTGGACCAGTCAACAACTATGTCCAACTGGGCATCACATTGAAGGAGATGGGCCTGAAGGTGGTGAAGTGCCTCACAACAAGTGAGGTCACAAATCCAACAGCCTTGGAACCAGACGAGTTCCACTTGTTTGCTGTGGAAAACAACATGCCAGTTTACTGGCTCATGCTCACAGTGGAGGAGTTCAACAGCTTGATTCCATTGACCAACACGGGGGAGAACAAATTGTTGCCCACAATTAGTGGGGCAACAAGAATGCCAGCCTTCGACAAGATGATCTTCAACATGTCTCCGCAGTTGGCGGCAACGACCCTTGTCTATCATCAGACAGAAGGTCATTGCTCAACAGCTGAGACAACACAGTGGATCCTCCTGAGCTTTCAACAAGATCATCAACAGAACCAACTTCGATTGGCAAATGGTGCAATCACCGTCTTCAACAGAGGATATGTGGCACCGCAGATGCAGCTTCCATGGAATCGAACACTTCGATTCAACAACTATGAGCTCAGCACCCAACAGTCCTGGGTGATCACAACGACATCTGAGACAACAAGTCTCTTGTGGACAGTCCACGATCGCCTCTCGTGGAAGCACAACATCCTGTGGACCTTCAACGTGCCTGTTGATGCCAGCAAGGTGATCAATACAGATGCCAATGAATGGCCACAGGTCGTGCAAGCCTTGGCCTACACAGGCCTACAGGCTTTGGACCACTTCGATGACGATGTCAACAAGAGGATCAAAGGGCTTTTGACACAGTCGCACCCTCTGATCCAACAGAGATCAATGCTCAACACGAGCAACATCCATTGGCATGGAGCCAAAACAGTGGAGCGCCTGAGAGGCAACCCTGCTTTGATGTCGTTCGTCAACAAGTTCGACTACGCAGAGTATGCCCAACAGGTCAACGCTTGGAGAACCAAATGCAATGCTGGAGACAACATGGATATCGTCGAAGAGGGCATTGCAGCCAACGAGGATGGCAACGATCTGTCTGGATGATTCAACATGACAGAGATCACAGTTGATGATGACATCAACAAAAGGGTGAAACTGTAACATCCTGGGTCAACACCCGAAACAACAGAGATGCTGGTGATGCAGGACACCAACATCGTTGGAAAGAATGACGTCGAATTCGGATCAACAGGTGTACACTACATGTCATGTTGTAGACAACATCTTTGATCAACATTCGATGATGTAAAGTGTACAGAATTCTTTCAACATATAGCCAATATAATAGACTGTTAATAGCCTTTTTTGTGTCAACAACGTAGTTAGCTTAGTTGCAACAATGTTCATAGAATCGTTTGTTTGTGGCCAAACATGTCAACAACACATGTGTGGCCAAGAGGCCGTGTTAATATGCAACATTGTGGATAGCCAACATACCAACGTTGGCACTGGGCTCAACTCAGGGCCCTTGGGCTGGACAACAGGTCCAGAGACAACAGCACAGTTCAACAAAAGATTGCTTCGACAGTGCGCGGCCTCAGCAACACTTTCAACAGAAGCTGCCATTTTTACATGTATGTATGTATGTATGTATGTATGTATGTATGTATGTATGTATGTATGTATGTATGTATGTATGTATGTATGTATGTATGTATGTATGTATGTATGTATGTATGGAACACAATGTATGTATGTATGTAGGTATGTAGGTAGGTATGTAGGTATGTAGGTATGTATGTAGGTAGGTAGGTAGGTAGGTAGGTATGTATATGTAATGTAATGTAATGTAATGTAATGTAATGTATATTGATATCATTTTTACATATCTATATATATATACATATCTTGTGGCACTTCTACATGTGTATTACATACATATTTATTGGCAGTGGCATTTGTAGAGGGAGAACGTCGGGGAAATGGATGAATGTGCTATTCAACTAAAAGAATCAGCTCAGGCTACAGATAACAGGGCTTTGAGGTAGATTTTTGAGGTTTCTATCTGGGCCAACGCGTTGGATGACCCTGAACCCATCATCGGATGGTTCGATCTGGGATCAACTCCTGAAAGCATGGAGACTCAATTTTGAGAAGTGCAGTAGGGGAAGCTTTTGACTGCCAAGACTCTGGTACAGAATCAGAATCAGAGTATCCCCAATCCTATCCTCCAGCCTCAAGCCTGGAATGGACCATCCCGTTACCTCAAATTCCTTCTGAGGCCATGACAAGCAGAACTGCGCGCACTCCGTCCATTGGTAGGTACAGCTCCTAGCCCCGGCAAGTGTGTGAAACAACGTGCGGGCGATGGCACACCCAAATTTCTAAACCCACGGTTGCCTTAGATGATTCATATGGTAAAGGTACCATTCATGATACAGTTGGGGCCCGGACCCGTTGTTACTGGTTGTTGATCCAGGGTTAACATTGCTGAGCCATCAGGTCTGGCTGTCGTGCAAACAATCTTGGATTCTCCCCTGGGCTGACACATCTGCGAACTCACAGGAGAACCCCGCTGAAAAGCCAGAAAGGACCCATAAAGTTTTGTCACTTAAGAAAGTGGTCGGAATTTCTAAGTTCCAATGAATCAACAAAACCAACCAATCCAGTCACTCCAAACCTACCCTCTGGTAGTTTAACATAGCTATATAAAATCACCATTCCAATAGGTAAATCATCGATAAATGGGCCATTTCCCATAGCAAACTGTGAAGTATTCGCACTAATATCTCCAAATCCCATTAAACCATGTGAAATGACCCGAGGGTACCAGCCCTGCCACCCAGCACGGCCGGCTGCTTCGACTTTTCTGACCGGCCCATTTCAGCCGTCCAGTTTCGTTGGCTCTTCCAGGTCTTCAATAACGAAAACCTCTCCGTCCTGGGCATTGACCACCCCGAAAAAAATGGTAAATCCTCAGAATGAGGTCCCATAAAAAACATGTTGTAAGTGTCTCAATATCAACAAATAATCATCCAATCTAATAGTCACCTGGTGGTCAAACCTAGTAAGTGTCAAAAAATGGTTAGGAGTTGGTTTGTTTTATTATTGGGGCTGCCACATTACCTGGAACATGTGCGCAGAAATGGTCATCACCGCTAAGACCAGCACAGTCATCATTGTCATCGTCATCATGATTGTATTTATCATCATCACTATCAACGTCATCGTCATCGTCATCATCATCATCGTCGTCATCAATCAAACAAGTAATAGTCATAATAACGATCTGATAGTCACAGGGATATGTTCAAAAATTGTAACAAAATGATATAGTCATAGTAATACAACATCTATTGATAATGTATCAATCATCATATTGACGCGATTAATAACATAATATTAACAATGATTACCCTACAATTGTAATGATTGTTCTTTGCAGTGCCTGTTCGTTCTTTGCAGTGCCTGTTCGTTCTTTGCAGTGCCTCTTCTTTGCGCTGACTGTTCTTTTCATCAAGTCTTCTTTGCATCAAGTTTTCTTTGCAGTGACTGTTCTTTGCAATGACTGTTGATGTCAATGCTTTGAAAACTCCCCAATACAGAAATAGAGACTTCTAATTTTCCTTTTGATAAATTTTGTGAGATCCTCAGTTCCGAAAATTGAAACGCTGCATTTCCAATAAATTCAATCAAACAACCTGGATGCTGCAAAATCCATCAAAATCAGCTTGCGGAAAGAAGAATCTTGAGACGATTTCCAGATTTGCTCTCCCGCAGCTAAATTTCTCAATTTTCAATGGATTGGTTTAAGGGAAAATCTACAGGAAACCATAGATTTTCCCATTAACTATGGGGGTTTCCTGTAAATTCTCCCTTAAGCCAATCCATTGATATTTCGTACCAAGAAGAGAGGACGCCTCGTCATTTGCCATGGAAAATGGTCCAGTGACTTCGATGGTTTACCGAACTACAAAATGGCGGATCTTTCCAGTTCGCAAACTGCAACAAATTACAAGAGGGTATCAATTATATGGTACCGTATCAATAGTGATAATGTCAATGTGAAAATTAATATCCCACCATAATAATGACATAGTAATATCACTTTTTTCTAATCGGCAGTTAATGCCAACATCAACAATGATATAGGATCAATGAATGTAGTTAACCATACTTCTATGTTCAATCGATTGTGGTATTAAAACTAATACTAATACCAGTAACAAATAGTGCAATATCAGTGTGGATTCATATGGTATTATTCATTGTTACAATACCTTATCATGAATAATACTAATAATAGCAATAGTAATGATAGGTAACGATAGTATCATTATCCACTAATAATAATATCAATATCAATAATAACATCAATGAAAATACTGATAATAATGACATCAATTGTCTGGGTGTTATGTGTCAATATTGATAACATTATATCGTATTGACAAACTTAGTGGTGTTATTATCAATTTTGTATTCAAAAATGTTATCAGATTGGTTTAATATTGTTATGTTTCACTTATTGATAACATAATCAACACACAATTATTGTTATGATATCAATGTTGTTTATTGATACCATAATTAACACACTATTACTGTTATGCTATCAATGGTGTGGTATGAACATTGATATCATATATTGTCATGATATTATCCATAACACTGATCACATTTATCAACAATAACTAAAGAAAAAGTTATACCATCTGGTTATGACTAACAGTTCGCCATAGTATAGATGGCCCATAGAAATAGATGGTTTAGCGAGCTATAAAATGGTGGATCTTTCCATGGCAAACTGTTAGTCATAACCACAGGGTAGAAGTAAATCTACTAATCTTCTGGGCCATTTTCCACCAAGGTTCCACCTCTTGTGGCTGTGCTTCGTCCAGCTCAACATCCTCCACATCCTGCCGCTGCCGCATGGCTATTCTTTGAGGAGAGGATCCTCACCCATCCTGGGTTCATATATAAATAGTAGTATATGGAACTGATTAATCATATTAATCATAAGAAATATATATATATATATGTATGTATAGATGTATAGATGAAATGATTACTACATACATATATTGTTATACATATATAGTATCATTTTTATTTGGTGTATGTCTTTTTATGTGTATGTATTCATATTCTCATCATTAACATTAATACCAATAGTGACAGCATTGTATATCTATACATACAGTATTTTGCATGTATATTCTGCCGGTGTACCTATGCAAACGTATCAACTATAAACTCTTACTCATGGGGGATGACATGGTGGCGTGCCAAATATGGTGTTGCGGTCAAGAACTGGAGGCCGTCTGAATTGTCCGATTGTCCCACATCAAGCATCCAAAACATCCAGACAAGGCATTGCAACTGCCACCCACATAATTATGGGGGTTTCCATAAATGGGGAATTCCCTATTTTTTGTATGGTTTATTTCATAGAAGATCCATTTATATTATATATGTATATATAAATGGATGATAACTGGGGGTACCCCCATGACTGAGGAAACCTCCATATGGGTTTCATCTTATCAGCACCCGACAACTGGGCGACTTCCGAAACGCGAGGATCGTCACCTCCTCTTTGCAGCAAGGGAGGCACGATGCCACGATCGAACACAGCCTCAGCTCCGGCCAAACCCCCAAGGTTAGTGTCCTAACTCGTTGAAGGTTGGTGCACAAGCGGAAAATCAGGGCGCAAGCGGACTGTCCAATCTTTTTTCGGACTGTTTTAATTTTGTCTGTTGCTCAGTCCGCACATTCTTTTTCTAGAAAGGACCAACAGTGTTCAACCTCATTTTTTTGCTATTCATGGTTATTAATGATGGTGAATTCTATGGTTCATAAGGGTAACTTATGGTTAATTCATGCTATGCTTCTGTTCTCATCGGGAGATTTTTTCCGGTTTTTTTTAAAGGTGGGATCCGACGCCCACAACGAGTCCGAGGATCAGAAAGCCCACAATCAGCAACGAAGAAAGTGTCATGCTCACCTCCGTGGCAGCGCGAGCTTCAGTGAACCAAGCAGAATACCTAGAGAATCGTAGAGAGATGCAAATGTTGGGCCAAGATCCTTTTTCGCTATAATTCATATGATCGTTTCATATCCGAGGAAATATCCTTACCAACAATTATGGAAGATCATGAGGTTATAAACAAACACAGAATGAGAAAATATATCATAACAAGGACATGACCAAAAATAGTACGTCATGTAAGGTCACGAATAATTTATGCAACTCTTGAGGATAGTGGTTTTGGACACCATTTTTGGAAGGGACTGCATTTCAAGAAAATTCTTTTTCAGAAATGGCCATGTAGTATGGCAACATCGTTGGGGAACCCCAACTCTCACCATCCAAGCAGGCCTCATACCAACCAGAGATGATGAGTTTGATGCCAATGAAGACCAACACGATCCCAACCCCATACCTCCCCGTGGCGGACCCACATGAAGGGAGAAAAAACACATGAAGAAATCCTCGTTAAACCCAAGAAATCATCCAAAAAGCTTCCATGGTGGTTTGTTTAACCACTAAGACTAAATCCTCTAAAAATGAATGGATTTCCTTATGTTCGAGGCGGGTTTCGCGATGAAAAATCAAAGGTCCAGGTGCTTTAGGAATCGGAAGGACTGCGTCAGCATATCGACGACCTCAGGATGAGGCTATGTGACGTCCTCGAGGGGCATATTTCGGACACCAAAGTTATTTTGTCCAATCCAAAAAAATAATCCCATCAAGTCCATGTTAAAAAAAAAAGTGCTCTTCATGTCTGAGAAAAAGAGAAGACGACCTCACTCCTGGTTTTCGTTGGGATCGCCCTGCCCTGCCCTGCCGTTCAAGTCACGGTTAGCGACCTTTCCCCGCTGATCCAAGATGGATCCCAGATGGATCAGATTTCCCCAGGCATTTCCGATCGCCGAGATGCGAGGTAAAGGCTTCGCAGCACAAACATGGCAAAAGCGCTTGAGGAGAGATTCAGGAAAAAACTGACCTCGCTGGATCGCTGGTTTTTTGCCCCCGACCCAACAACCATCAACAGCCATCAACAACCATCAACAACCATCAACAACCCGATCCGCTGGCTGCAATGATGGCTTTGGGCTTTGCAAAAGCAACAAAAATGGCTAGATGTATGGTATGGCTTAGACTTGAATGAAGAGTTGTGACAAGTTAGATGGGTGTTTCCCAAAACAGTTCTGCAGCATTTTAAACGACCCTATTCTGGAAGATTCTGGATCCTCACTTCCAAGAAACCACCAGATGACAATCTCCAAGAGTAATGTTAATACCGATTTTTTTCTAAACTCTGACTGGAAATTGGGTGTTACCCCCAAAATAGTGATGAATTGAATTATCATTACAATCGGTACCCCTCCTATAACTAAACTCGATCCTGGAGTAACATTACCACCTTTCGCAGATAATGGGTGATTTTTCCGCTTAAATGCCATCTATTTCTGTTGTTTTCCAGCCAGCTATGTTTGATTTCAGAAGGATAAATCAGCAAAATCCATTAAAATCCATGAATTACATAAATCCACTGAAATCCATTCTACAAATCCATTAAAATCCATTATATTAAAAAAAAAAAACATTCAAATCCATGAGAAAAAAAACATAAAACCCATCGATATCTCGTGGCCCACCTCCCCAGGTCCCCGTCACCAAGGAGCTCTGGGATCAAAGCCATGCACCGAGGACACCTTGGCCGTGACGCTGTCGACTGCGAAGATGACGTCGATGAAGGCCAGCGTCAACACCACCAGGAAGAGTGGGGTGACCTTCTGTGGATTTTTTCCCATCGAAAAAAAATCCAGAGATTTTCCCCACAGTGACCTGACCTGTGGATTTTTCCCATCGAAAATTTCTGATTGTTTTTTCGAAAAATCCCCATCAGAATAGTGGCAACAAACGAACGTTTTTTGTGATTGTTTGTTACCCAAGAGATGATGGTTTATAGTCAGGTTAACACATGTGCCCATGTTCAATTTCATGTTGTATTTCCCTGATTCCTGTTGGACAGCGTGCAAGAGTTTATTGATGGTGTGCGTATGGGTGCCGAAGAGTAAAGTATCATCAGCATAAAGCATTTCAGCGAATTGGATACCTTTGATTGGTTCTTGTTGTTTCGGAGTTTTTAGTGTGGCCCGAATGTCTTGGAAAATTGCAGTCATTATGAAATCTTGTGTTCTGAAGCTTGAAAAATGTTCTCCCTTCGTTAATCTAAATTTAGCTTCTCTATAAATATTTTGAACAACTTGAATTATATTTTGTCGGACAGAGAGCCGCTGTAGAACCTGTTTGAGTTTTTTCTGATCAATCTTCTCGAAGGCTTTCTCCCAGTCTAATAGAACTAAAGATATGTTCGTGCCTTGCCGTTCAGCCAAATCCATTAATCTACGCGTCAAAAATATAGCCTGGGATGTTGATTTGCGTGGCCTAAACCCGTACTGTGTTTTATGTATCCAAGGTTCTAAAACCACGACAAGTCTCCATTTGATCATAGCAGCCAGCAATGTGTAAAAGGTCTGCAGCAAAGCAACGGGTCTACAATTTTCAAGTTTAGAGGGATCTCCTTTCTCAAAAATGGAAGCAATGTTCGCAAGGTTAAGGGAATCAAAATATGTGTTGTCAACAAGTATCTCATTGTAGGATTGCAGGAGAATTGCCCGGTTTGAGCTGTCTAGGTATTTGACAAGTTCGACTTGCACTCGGTCTGGTCCTGGAGCCTTAGTTTCGTCAAGTTCCTGGGCCTCAAATTGCGATGCCTTTATGGCTTGTCCCGTGTTGGAAAGAGGTTGCGGGTCAGGTTCGTCAATGGGTTCCGGTTGTTTCCACTCTACTGTGGCTAAATATTTGGCTGCCTTTTCGGGAAAGCCTCAGAAACCAAATGCCCTTTGCTGTCCCTAAAGATTGTGTGTAATGGCACAAATTTCTTCTTCAAACGCTTGATTCCTGACCATCTGTATCCGTGTTCATCCATTTCCTCAAGCTGTGCTTGTATGTACTGCCTTTATCTTTACGGATTTGTTTCCGGAGTTTTGACTCCGTCTCCCTAGCCTCTTGTAGGAGACCTTGTTCATTCTGTCGTTGTTTGGTACAAAGTAGCTCCCATGCCGTATCGATAATGTATGGTTTTCTCTGTTGAGGTGGGATTGGTGTAAAACAAGTCAAGGCGGCATCTATAAGTATATGAGCCCACTCGGCGAAAGGGTCCTGGGAAAGTGGAAAGTTTTGCGTATGCACCTTTTCTGTAACCAGTTTATTAAACTCTTGAATTTGTAATTCTGACGGTTGGCGTAACTTTGGATGTGAACATCCATGCGCCTTTTTCCGTTTGGCCAGCTTCACCTTTGCTTCGGCAACAAGGAGTTTGTGGTCAGTATTGACTGCGTGTTGGTCATTTGTTTCTACGTTTTGGATGCAGTTTTTCCATCGTTGATTTATAAGAACATAATCTAGCTGCGCATATAGGTCTGTCCTGCATGATCTTGGAAAAAGAGGGCCGCGACGTTTCTGTATGTTACAAGCTTAGGCAAACTCTTCTGATACCAAGTATTGGAAATGACGAAACCATTTTCTTGACAGAAAGTAGTGAACCTACTGCGATGATCGTTTTGTTTTTCGCTCAGCTGATCAATGCAGCTCGTGTCTTCCCCAAAGATAGGCATGCCAATTATATCTTGCTCATGCGGACGTCTTTCTAGAAGCCTTGCATTGAAATCACCTAGAATTCTAGAACTATACTAATTTCGTGCTTTGGTAGTGTGCTCACGGCTGTTTGGATGTCCCGGTAGAAAATGTCTTTGTCCTTGACACTCCTTCGTGCGTGTGGTGCACGTACAGCTACAATGATAGTCTTGACTGGACAAATATTGAAAGTGGCGACTAGGAGGCGCCCGTTGATTTGTCTAATGTTATGTTTACATTGGCGCATTTTTGGGCGATAGACAATTGCGACCCCATGCCTTTTCTGCTTCGATCCGATCTTCATACGCTACACTGGTGGAGAAATAAAAAGTATTTTGCCCTCATGGTTTTCCATTGAATCTGTGTTGATCCGTGTCTGCAGGGCCAGGATGTCAATTTTGTTGTCATCAAATGTATCACTTTCTGCCAGAATGATTCAGGCCATCATCCAGTCGTTGAGAGTAGCTATTTCAAATGATGACGATCCCTTGAATAAGAAATGCCCATGTTTTGCACAAACCCACATCCAGCATACATATTTTGTTTGGTCCGTGCCCTCCCAGTAATCAACCGTGGCTTGCTGGAAAATCCACCATTTATTATATATGTATATATAGCCTCGTCCAGGCTTCTGGAACTGCGTAAACCTGAATTAGGTTGGTAAAACTTGTCCATTCCGTGACGAAATTTCGTCGCGGAATTAACAAGTTTCATTTGGGTCATGTTCATCATCATCATCCTCATCATCATCATCATCAGCATCATCATCATCATCAGCAGCATCATCATCATCATCATCATCATCATCAGTATCATCATCACCAGAAACATGTGAGACCAGATTTTTCTGTTTCTTCACAGCAGCTGCAAGTCTCGCACAGCTTTGAGGACCTCTCCCTGTGTCTTCCAGGGGTCCTTGTTGCCAATCCAGTGATGCCATTGGCTTTGCGCCACACGGGCATCCCCACCCCCCCCACCCCGCGTGTGCGTAGCATCAACTGCTGCTCCCACCCCACCCCACCCCACCCCCCACACCCCACCCCACCCCACCCCCGCGTGTGCGTAGCATCAACTGCTGCCGCAAGTTCACATGAACGTTAACATCCCAACCACCCCACCCCCCCACGCGCGTGTGCGTAGCATCAACTGCTGCCGCGTCACATGAACGTTAACATCCCCCCCCCCCCCCCCCCCCCAATCGTATTCAGGTTTACGCAGTTCCGGGAGCCTGGACAAGCCTATATATACAGAGATATAGATATATGTATGTACGTATATATATAATATATTATATTATATTATATTGTATTATATTATATATTATATATTATATTATATTATATTATATTATATTATATATTATATTATATTATACTATATATTATATTATATTATATATTACATTATATTATATATTAAATTATATTATATTATATATATTCTATTATATTATATTATATCTTATATTATATTATATTATATTTTGTTATATTATATTATATATTATATTATATTATATTAAATTGTATTATATTATATTTTATATTATATTATATATTATGTTATATTATATATTATGTTATATTATATTTTATATTATATTATATATTATATTATATTATATTATATTTTATATTATTATATCATATTATAATATAATATATTATATTATATTATATGTTATATTTTTATATTATATTATAATATAATATATTATATTATATTATAATATAATATATTACATTATATTAAATTATATTATATTATATTATATATATATGGATTATATATATAGATGTATTTAGATAGATAGACATAGATATAGATATATAATTTTCACAGCTACAAACCTCCATAGATATGGCCTATCCCATTACACTGTTTGACTACCAAAGGATCATCCTTCCCAAACACGCAAGGCCCCTCCGCCTTGAGGCTACTGGCAGCCTTGTTGGTGGAAGCTGCAAATAGGGCTGGTTTGGTGAGAACCAGCCAACGTGTGGGTTTCTACCAAGCAAAGTGGACATAGGGCCTTCCAAAACAATAATTGTTGGTTCACCATATATCGGAACATATTTGACATAAATTGATCTAATCCCATCCCCCAATCATAGTACAAAACGGAAATGGTACCCAAAAAAATGGGAGAATCTCCTATGACAATGGGACACTCCAAGTAAACCAACCAGGGAACTACTAATCCGGTGTGACATGATATATACCCGGTATGCATATGTTAGGTATGCATAGGCTTCCTCACTTCACGGTGAGAATGGTTCCCTGCAGGTTGAGGGGATCAGGGGAGCCAGAACAACCATGAATAGCTTCAATGCTTCGGCTGATCCCCGGAACTCTGCTGATCAAAATGCCTTGGAAACAGATGTTTATTCCCCCCATTCGTCTTAATCTCCCTTTCGACTCATGAATTTCACGGTGTTATATCCCCAATTCTGACGCTTCAACCCGCAATGTTCCATGCGAACTTGACCCGTCCCAACTTTTTCGCGAAGTTCGTGGTTTTCCTGTGGGAAAAACTGCAGATTGTCCCAGTGGGAAGCCCACAACCAACGACGCAACAACGACGTGACCGGGCTGCAGGATGCTGCGGGTCATCAACGTCCATCATGCCATGCCTCAGTGGACGACGTGACAATAAAAAAAGTTTGCCCTTCACGACTGCAGGTACGCTATAGCTGCTATACGTAAACATATTAATGTTTGTATATATGTATGTGTATATACGTATACATATGTACATATGTATGTGCATACACTATCAATATTACAATATATGGAAGGCATTTGACAAATCTCACCTGTCTCGGAACCTGAAAATGATAGAGACTCACTTGGAAAGTTGGTCAAGTGCTCAGAAAGAAGCTATGTATCTACGTCTACGCTGTCAATCTGTTCAGCGTTCCACCAAGTTATTTCCGATACGATCAGCAACTTCCACCTACTGTGGGTGATATCACAAGACTTGCTCACCTGGAATCAATCTTGCTGAACTACCCTCAAGTAAACTAAGCTTGCTGTGGAACATTGTTGATTTATAGATGCTGTACCTATAAAAAAAATGAGGATTTTCCAGATTCTGGAATATGTATATATACAAATATCAACATATATATATATACATATATATATATGTATATATCTGTGATATATATATATATATATGTATTTATTTATTTATTTATTTATTATTATATATATTACTATTATTATTATTGTTATTATTATTTATATTTATATATATATTAATTATTATTATATATATATTTATTAATTATTATTATTATTAATATTATATATGTATATATTGTTATATGTATATACGATATATATTTATATATTATGATATATATATACATATATATCATGTATATATATATACATGATATACATACATATATATATATATACATATATATATATACATATATATATTATTAAATCATATATATATATATTATAACTTAACTATGTTAATATACCAGTGGTTAGAATACTCTCACCCAGCAAACAACGTAAGCACCATGGTTGGTGATATCGGCCCGTGAGGGCGTTATGGTTCTGCGCTTGAAAAGCAAACATCAATGCATCCATGCCCATTGAGATATCCCACTAGAATCAGTCATAGTGCAAGTAAAGCGCCTATTCAAAGTTTGCAATACAATATTTCATATTATAATTATATATATATATATAATTTAGTAAATAATGGGGAAAACATCCATATGGAATATACAATGTTAGTAGAGCAATAATAAACCATCCATTTTTTCAGTGGATGCTTGAAATCCCACCCAAAAAAACGGTAAAATTAAGGGATGCCACAAATGGCTTCTGGTTTGGCACATGATACCCCGCAAAACATCCCACAAAACAAGAATATCATGATACTTCTTGACTAAAAAAAGCATCCAAGCCACAATTCCACCTCATCTTTGCTCTTTCCAATAATCTTCGCCCCCTCCCGTGCTGGTTCTGCAGCACTTTCCAGGCCCTCAACCTTCACCCGCACGAAGAAACGCGGCTCCTCCGAATACTTGTCATGGAGGGGCAGGTGTCGAGCCACACAGCGTACCAAGAGGTTCTTGCTGGGATCCGCTTCATCGTCATCATCCCAAAATGCCTGGGAAACAAGCGGATGCAGCTGGTTTTCTTGAAACCCGTTGCTTTGTTGATCTTTTTGCGGGCATGGAACAGATGGTCTCACTTTTTTTTAGGGGGAAACTCCTAGTTGATTGATCCTGGGTTGACATTGTCTCGTGGCATTCACTTGCAGGGGTGACAGTTTGCCTTGCGGGGTGTCATACATCTTGGAATCAAAAAAAGTGACTGGGTAGAGGCAACAAGCAACAGAACTTGTCAACCAGTACGACTACCCTCTGGTAAACGGCTATACACTTGAGGCCGGGGGTGGATGACGAAAGCTAGCGGGGTAGGAGAAAGAAGGAAGGGAAGAGGTGAGTTCCGGAGGGACTGTCATCATCGTGTCGCGGCATTGTTCGTCCCAACGAGGATGCAACAATGATAAATGATATATGATATATAACAATGATATATATGGGGGACGGGGGCAGGGGGGGGCCCTTTCGCGTGAAAAAGCACGTGATGTCCTTGGGGAGCCCCGGAATACTTGCTAAAGCAAGAAGACTCCAGCTAGCTGACGCTAGCTTTCGTGATAACTATAGAAAATCACCCAATCACCCCTTAAAAAACAGGTAAATCAACTATTTCTATGGCCATTTTCCATAGCTCTGTTCGTTTACCCGTACGACTAGTACCGTTCCTTTATGCTTCTGATATGTTCTGAGGCTTCAACCACGAAAAAAACGGTTACCGGACGACTGTTGCACGACTGTCAAACGTTAGGCCCGCTGGCGAAGATGTACAATGTACGCCCATCATGAATGATAATGTACATCTAAATTGTGATTGTATATCTAAGATTACCTAAGATACATATCCACATTGTATGGAATATGGTGTTTACTAACATATATCATAATGTACGATAATGCTGTCAAGTGATTAATTGGTAATTATATACCAGTAGTACCGCACCAGGCGGTGGCGGAAGTTTCGGAATAGGAAACCTATAGGAAAGCTTGGTTGTTGTGAATGACGGATGGCAGAGCGAATCCACTGATGGACTGAAAGGTGGTTGGAGTTGTGTTTTTGGGAGTGGTTACAATGGTTGCAGTGGTCACCTGGTCGGCCACCTCACCCACAACTGCTGGATGTAGTGTGGTGTAGTGCAGCTGTAGTTGTAGTTGTAGTGTAGTGGGGTTGTAGTTGTGTGTGGTGTAATTAGTGTAGTGTAGTTGCAGTTGCATGTGTGGTGGTGTAATGAGTGCAGCGTAATGTAATGCAGGGTAGTGTAGTGAAGTGTAGTCTAGTGTAGTGTAGTGTAATGTAAAGTAGCGTAGTTGTAGTTGTAGCTGCAGCTGTAGTTGTAGTTAGTGTAGTGTAGTGTACTGTAATGTAGTGTTGTGGTGTGGTGTGGTGTAGTGTAATTAATGTAGTGTAGTTGTAAATGTAGTTGTAGTTGTAGTTAGTGTAGTGTAGTGTAGTGTAGCGTAGTGTAGCGTAGTGCAGTGCAGCGCAGTGCAGTGCAGTGCAGTGCAGTGTAGTGTGGTGTGGTGCCGTGCAGTGCAGTGCAGTGCAGTGCAGTGCAGTGTAGTGTAGTGTAGTGAAGGGTGATGTAGTGTAGTGTAGTGTAGTGTAGAGTGTAATTAAGTGCAGTGTAGTGTAATGTAGTGTAATGTAGTGCACTTGCAGTTGTAGTTAGTGCAGTGTAATTGAGCGTATTCTGGTGTAGCGTAGCGTAGTGTAGTGTAGTGAAGCGGGGTGTAGTGTAGTGTAGTGTAGTGCAGTGCAGTGTAGTGCAGTGCAGTGTAGCGTAGCGTAGTGTAGTGTAGTGTAGTGTAGAGCAGTGTAGTGTAGTGTAGTGTAATGCAATTAGTGTAGTGTAGTGTAGTGTAGTGTAGTGTAGTTGTGTAGTATGTGTAGTTGTAGTTGTAGTTGTGGTTGTGGTTGTGGTTGTGGTTTGTGGTTTGTGTAGTTTAGTGGAGCGGGGTGGAGCGGGGTGGAGTGGAGTGTAGTGTAGCGTAGTGACATGTAATTAGTGTAGTGTAGTTGTAGTTGTAGTTGTAGTGTAGCGTAGTGTTGCGGAGTGTGTAGTGTAGTGGTTGTAGTTGAAACTGCGACAACACCCTGACATTTTGCTCACTTGTGGCAAGATGCAGAACCCCTTGCGCCTGCCACGCGCAACGACATCTGAACGTCCAAAAGTGGTCCGAGACCGTCAGCTTTAACACTTTTGACTTGGAAATGTGCTTCGCGCCACAACAGCGTGCACTTTTTCAACATCTCAACTTCCAAAAGTTCTCCGAAGCTGACGTGCTTTGTACATGTTGACTTCGAAATGTGCTTCGCACCACAACGGCGTGCACTTTTTCAACATCCGAACCTCCAAAAGTGGCGCGAACATTTGGTGTTTTGTACTTTTTTGACTTCGAAATGTGCTTCGCGCCACAACGGCGTGCACTTTTTCAACATCCGAACCTCCAAAAGTGGCGCGAACATGTGGTGGTTTGTACATTTTGACTTGGAAATGTGCTTCGCGCCACAACGGCGTGCACTTTTTTGACATCTCAACTTCCAAAAGTGGTCCGAACTGGGTGTTTTGTACATTTTACGTGGAAATGTGCGTCGCGCCACAACGGCGTGCACTTTTCGACATCTCAACTTCCAAAAGTGGTCCGAAAACCTGGTGTGTTTTGTACATTTTGACTTGGAAATATGCTTCGCGCCACAACGCGTGCACTTTTTCGATATCGCAACTTCCAAAAGTGGTCCGGAGCTGAGGTGTTTTGTACATTTTGACTTGCAAATGTGCTTCGCGCCACAACGGCGTGCAATTTTTCATCTCTCATCTGGCCAGCTGGCTCCGCACCCGCCGCTTTAGCGAACCTACTTTTCGACCCTCCGGAGCCCCAAATCATTGGAAAAACACAGTGTTTCGTGACTTTCCTACCTTTTCGCGCATCTGTATCTTCTTTCTTCTTACTCTTTCTCTTCTACTCTTCTTTCTTCTAATCTTTCTCTTCTCTCTGCCTCTTCCCTGCTCTGCTTTTCATCTGTCCATATTGTCGGAAGTTTGACTTCTAAACTTCCTTCGATTATATATCTAAGATACAGTACCTTCTTGCGAAAATTTGAAGATGGACTAACATGCCCGCCATAAAGACATGGAAAGATTTACCCCCCTGTTCCCTGAATTTCATTCGCCTTGATTCCGGAGTAGATGAGCAGAAGGCCAAAGGCCAACTTGGCAAAGAAACCCATGGCCAACAGGCTGGTGCCAAGCCCGAAAAACGCCAAGCGCAAGAGGATGGCGGCAGAGATCCCCCAGAAGAGTGCACGTTCGATGTGGAGCCCTTCGGGAGTGGCATAGGCTTTGAAAACCAGCTGGAATACGAAGAGATTGTCGACCTGGCACGCTGGGATCATCATACATCTGTTCACGCTGGAATACAAAGTCAACAACAATCCTTGAAACGTAAATCAAGAATAATCAACATAGAAAACTACCAACCAAACACCGATCATATTTTTCATATGTGATGTCTTAAAAAAAACCTTTGAAGTTCCCCATTTCAAGCCACCGACAGCATGTACTCCAGGAAATATCCATAGCTCCAGCTGGCGGCCGCTGACCCCACTGCATTCACAAAGACGAAAGCGCTGAAGCCGAAACCGCAGAAGATCCAGAAAATGATCTGCTTCACATACGAAGGCCATGAGCTCTCCACCTGAAGCTATTTTGGAAAAAAGCATTGAACATATGTTCAGTCGTGACATCGCGGCGAACGCCGCTATAACGCTATGGGTTAGTTCATCATCCTCCAATAAAAAAACAGGTAGTATCATTCCCATTCATTCCCTATAACTTATGCCCAATCAACCAAGCTATGGGCTCTCCTGGAGGCTTGGAAACGGACTTGGAAACTTATCGAAAAAGAAAAAAAACTCTGGGACGTGGGAAGTTGTTATCAAAGAACTTACAGTGATGGTTGGTTTCAGAGAACATGGACCTAGGAAACTATCTGTTTTACATAATTTCACCAGGAAACATGAGGGTTTTCTTGTGAATTTCCCTTGGTCACAGTCTTGGATGATCATCCCATGATTTCTACTGCTCGCTTGAGACATTTCGATGCCCAGTTCATGGATTTTACTTCATCTATCATATGTAGCTGGGAAAGTCAATTCGTACATCCTTCGGGTTTCCATTTTGCTTGGGGAATGTGGATACAACCATACCTCCGTTCCCAGCTCCCTCCAACCACCGGATAAGCACTATCTCCAATAGACCAGGTAGGGTAACAGCACCCTATAGTGATCATTGTAACAAAAGTCATCTGATCCCTGTTCGCCTTCAAGAGGCCGAACTCCAAGTAAGACATTTGATTGACAATAGAAGTGGTGATTTTAAGGCGACAAAAAATGAATGCTGAGTTAACTGACATAAGATATGTTAACAACACGGCATCAACTGGTGTATTTCGAGGATTTCAGATTCGGTCAGCTCATTTTCCGACATTTACACGCATGTTTTCAAAAACCAAACATGAACACCAAACCACCTTTCTACCTTCGATCTTCGCTTTCAATATCTTTCAATTCCCACCTGAGACCGCCCCGATAGGGTAGGGGTCCCCCCCTTCTTCAAGGGGGGGGGTGGCTTCTTCAAGGGAGAGCTTCTTTGAAGGGAAGTCTTCAGTGCGGGGCAGCCCCCCCCAAGAAGAAGAAGAAGGGGGGAGGGGGCTTCTTCTTTCCTCTCTCTCTCTCTCTCTACTTCTTTCTGTGTCCATCTCCTCCTGTCCAGGAACATGGAATGCTTTGCGGGGGGAGGCGCTGCCGCCCCTCCCCCCGCGCCCCCCACCCGCTTTTTTTTAATACTCCCCTCCACCCACCCCACCACCGACTACTACTACTCTGCTACTACTACTAACACTACTACTAACTACGCTACTACTACTACTAGGGACGACAACGACGACGACGAATGCTAACCCACGAGAGTAGGAAAGCCTAATACGACTACTTCCCTTCCCCCCCCCGTTGAAGAAGAAACCCCCCCCCCTTCACAGGAAGCTCCCCCCCCCTTCTTAAAGAATAAGCCCCCCGTGAAGAAGTCCCCCACCCCTTGTTGAAGAAGAAGCCCCCCCCCCCTTGAAGAAGTCCCTCTCCCCCTGTGATTTATTTTTGTTTACGTGTCTTCACAATGCATTCATGCATGTTGACATGTATCCTTAATTCATATCTCTCATGCGCACTCCGCATGGCTCAAGACTAGCAGCAAACCGCGTAGTGTAAAAAGAGAGTGCAGCAGCCACTTCTTGTCCGCAGGTGTTTACTTAGGTTTCCAGGGCTCCCCTAATAGAGGGAAAAGCTACCTCAAAGTGGTAGCGGAGCCTGTGCCTTCGCCAAGTCTAGATCTGTGTGCCGAACTGCCGTTCTCTGCATACATTCCGTATATCGGACTTGCGGAGGCAACCTGTAGGTCAAGTTAGAGTAGCTGCCATGGTCTTAATCCACAACATGGATTCAGATGAAGAACAACTCCAGATTGTCTCTTATGAAGAGCCTGAAGCATATGCCACCACCAGTCATTCCGAAAACCGGATGGGCATCAAAATGACACCAAAGGTTCCACCCCAATTTGATGGCCAATCAAGCTGGTTTGAATATGAAGATTTAATTGATGACTGGTTAGGGATCACAACATTGGATGCAGATAAACACGGACCATTAAAGAATGCCCTCATTGGTTCCGCTTCTTTTTATAAGTCGATGCTCGATAATGCCCTACTCCGAGATCCGGATCGTGGCCTCGCTCATTTCAAGGACACATTGAGACCATACTTCGTGAAGGGAGTAAATCATGTGTTCCTTTGGCGATTCCTCCAGATGTTTCGCACATATCGAGGCCAGAGTGAATTCGTGCACTGGATAGGGCGATTTGAGATCGCGCAGGAGCGTTTGTTGGCTTCTTGGTCCGATCTGCTGGACATATCCGATCTTCCCGAAGCAGGCACTCCGGCATTTACGGCAGCACTCACAGATGAGCAAAGACTGCACTATAATGGAATAGTAACAGATGAAGATAAGCTAGCTTATCAACAAGAACTGAGAGAACAGACCATAACCAATAGAAGGACCAGACATGCACAGCAGTTTCCATTGTCAGACAATTTGATGTCACTGATTTTCTAGTGCAAGCAGACCTCAACGAGCAACAGCGAGAGCGCTTTGTCTCGTCCATGAACATCCGTCAGATTGCAATGCCTCAATACACCTATCTCCAAGTGAAACAGCTGTTCTTAGAACTTTTTGCCGTTTCCCGCACAGGTGTTGCAGACCCAAATATCACGCACCGCAAGCGGTCTAACTTCTACGTCATCGACGAGGGCGAGACCGAAGAAGGTGAGTACGGATTTTGGGTCTTCGATGAAGAGACGGGTGAAGAAGGTTTCACAGGTCTGTACACCGAGAACGAGTTCTGGGTTCTCAGCGCCAAGGGTTCATACTCTAAGCGCCGCATCTACGGCAGGTCCTTCAAGAAAGGTAGACCAAAAGGTTATGGCAAGAAAGGAGGAAAGAAATCAAGACCCGGCTTCCGCTCGAGGTCAAAAGGCAAAGGTTTTGCAGCATGGGAAGATGACCAGCAAGACACGGCTTTCTGGGGAAAAGGCAAGGGCAAAGGAAAAGGTAAAAAGGGCAAGAAAGGAATGATGAAAGGAAAGGATTCTTTCAAAGGAATGCCTTCATGGAAAGGAAAAGGAAAAAGTGATGCGAAGAACAAAGGAGGAACCAATCCATTTTTGTCACAACCTCCACAAGCTAATGTAGCACAGACTGCATCATCCAGTACATCACATGCCCCTGAAAAACAAGAGACAGCCCATGCCGAAGAAAGCTGGAGTTACGACTATGACACCTACTGGACAGACGACTGGTCAGGTTATGAATCCTACTATGGATATGACGGAGATTACTCCCAAGGTGATTGGTACAATTGGTCGTACTTTGCTTCCGCTGAGGAACTGACCGACTCCGAGGACAAGCATTCAGACGTCAACTTCGAGGACGGACAGACCGACAAGATCAACCGGTTCTGTTTTTCAGGCATCCGCTTGTTCCGATTGTTCGGACACGAACTTGTAGAGGCCCTCACATTCGTGCTTCTGTTCGTGTCTGTGATGTACCAGTGCTTTTCTGATTTGAACAGGTCCCTATTGAAGAGCATTCGCCAAGTTGAGAAGAGTGTTTCTACCGAAAACGGTGATCTGCATTCGTTTCAGCCGCACACAAGCCCGCTCGATTCCGTCTCTACGGAAGAGTGTGTATTCCTAAATTATGATCATGGTGCCCAACAAGCATTGCTTTGTGAGTATGTAGATTTAGGTTCTCATCCGACTTATGTCATCCTTGACTCAGGTTGCACTCGAGCCATGGGATCCCGCTTTGCCATAGATCGCCTTGTACAGGCTTGCCAACAACATCCCAAGCGTGATCACATTTGGTTTTCTAAGCAACCATGTTCAAGTAAGTTTTCATTTGCCAATGGAGAACAATCTACAGTCAAGGAAAGGTTAGTGATTCATTTTCGCAATGATCGTGCACAAACTGGTTGGATCACAACATGCGTTGACATCCTGGACAAAGGTAAGGTTCCTATTCTTTTTTCAGTTGAACAAATGAGGAATCTTCGCGTGAACATTGAGCACACTCCTGTAGGTGAGTTCATGACTTGTCCACTGTTTGGAATGCAACGCACCGCATTGGCGGTCAGTACATCCAACCATCCAGTCCTTGACATTATGGCTCTTGCTACTTCCAGTTGGAAACCGATGTACAGCTTTCAGTCCGAAGACATCACATGCCCAGCATGCAATGGTAAACATCGACCACACACCAACAAGGAAGGTTGCAAGAGATTCAAAGGATCAGAGCCTAAGCCTGAAGAGGTGCCGAAATCGGCCAAGCCTGATTCCAAGAAGATTGTCAAGAAAACAATTCAGCCTGATAGTAAGTTAGAAGTACCAGCTCAACCTTTTGATCCCGATGAAGAGCCAATGGTGGCCTCTGGGCCAAGTTCCGGTTCGAAGGACGGTATCCCAAGACGTCGGGAACCTCAGATTGAAGGAGAAACTGAAGTCAAACCGGAACCTAAGGTTGAAGTAAAACTTGAAGAGAAAAAGGAACCGTCACCTAAGGGAACTTTGTCACTAGCACTTCAGAGAATTCATGATAAGCTTCAATCACCCACTGAACTTCTCAAGTTGCATTTGAAGCATTATCACATGACCACTGAACAATTCAAGAGAAGAACATCGGCTCTGAAGTTACCAACAGAAATCTATGACAAATTTGATCAGATTACAAAATCATGTGACACATGTTCCACTGCCAGGATTGCACCATCGAGAGCTAAGGTTTCAGGAATCCGAAGTGAAGTCTTTGGTGAACTTACCTTCATTGATCATGGAGAAGTTCCGATCAATCAACAGTCAAAACTTCAATTCCTGCTTATGTATGATGGTGCAACCTCTTTGACCTACTGCTTTTGTAGTTCAAAACAGATCTGATCCGGTGACGATTTCCCATCTTCAAGAATACTTTGAAACTTATCAGCTGAATCCAAAATACATTGTTGCCGATCAAGCTTTCATGGGCATAGAGATGGAGAGTTACTACAACCGGCACAGCATCAGGCCAATCTCTCTAGGACCAGGAACACCATGGCCAAATAGAGCTGAGGCAGCCATTCGCATGTTTAAGAAACAGGTCTCATTAATGCTAATTTCCTTGAAGGATGATCCATTGCTTGCCAACATTACTTATAAACAGTTGTTGAGACAAGCCTGCATTTCAAGGAACACCATGGTAACACTCGGTGGTGTCACTCCTATTGAATTAGCATTTGGCAGAAGACCTGCCGATCTTACGGCGATTGAGCTCATGAATCCAGCTCAGCTCACAACTGAGGCCCCTGCTCCTGAGAGACAGATTGAAGCACTAAGGTCACTGGCGATGCGAAAGTTTCTAGAGGCAAAACAATCAGATGACCTTCGAAGAGATATTGCGAGTAAACTTCAACTCAGTGATGGACCATTCTTTCCTGGAGATAAAGTTTACTATTGGACCGAAGACAAATCAAAAATCAAATCAGACGGTTCACATGGAGGAAAATGGATAAAAGGAAAGTTGGTTTCCGTAGATGGCAGTATGGTTGGAGTTGATTTAGGAACCAGAATTGTGAAGGTCAATATCAGTAAAATAAGAAAGGACCATAATCCTATTGAGGATACAGACATTCCTTTAGAACCAATTGCACTTGCCAGTGCCGACTTTTCGGCCAAAGCTGCCGCTGGTGCCGAATCTTCGGCCAAGGGCGCCTGTACAGCAGTGAAGTCCACTTGCCGCTCAGATGACCATGCAAATAACATCATAGAACACGATGCCATTCAGACAGGTCCTGAAGGTATTACATATGGTTGTTATACATGGGAGCCAGCTATGACCGGAAAATTAGATTTCCTTGAG
>CAMXCT020001460.1:143236-151286 GCA_947184155.2 Cladocopium goreaui | reverse complement strand
TTCTGGATGGGGTAGTCTTCCAATGGGATTTCCTCCGTCGGGGGACCCCGATGATGATCCATATCCCACAGAAAACAAAGATCCCAATCGACGACGAATTGTATTCGCCGGTGGTGACGTGGTTGCTGGTAGGGTGTCAAAAGACAAAGCCTATAACCCCTCAACGTCATCAAGAAAGGGAAAGAAAATATCCAAAAATGAATATGATCAAGACGAGTGGATATGGAAGGATGAAACAACATTGACGAGAGTGCACAAAGTACCAAGAAGAAAGATGTTTACCCCAAAGAGGCTGACTTTCTGCCATGTAAGCTGAGACGATTTAGAGATGAAAGGGAAACCAACCAAGTGTTTCAGTCAAGTGGGAGATTGATCCACGACTCATGGAGATTGGTGGGAAATAACATCGAGAAAACCAATAAGAGAAACAAATTTTGGACAGGGACCACTACCTTCAAGATCATATCCAATGCAGACATCAAAGATGTGATGGACAGCGGGTCTGACGTGGAGGACAGGGCATCGTGCCAGGACACTGTGGTCACCTGTATCCTTGATGGGAACATGAAAATCATTCCGTTGGATGACATGTTTATAGCCCATCATTACAAGTTGAAGCATGAGACCAGAAAACAAAATGATTGGGATATTCAGATGAATCTACATCGAAAGAATGGGAAGATTCTGACGTATCACTTCAAGCAATCCTATGCTGATTTTCTCGGGAAAATACTCAATGACGTTACCATATCTCTCAACGTCTATGAGATGAAGGATGATACCCCATGCTTGCTCCTCATGTGTGCCGAAACGCAAAGCATCATTACCAAGATTCACAAACAGAGTCGGTTTAAGATGATGCATGTGTTCACGATTACCGAAGATGACAACCTCATGTCCAACTACGGAAGGGCAAAATGGAGACGTTGCATCAGGGGTCCTAGTGACTGCGTGTTCTTTGCGGGACCTTGCACCGGTGGTTCACCGTGGAATCGGTTAAACAAAAATGTGAGTGAGGTCACAGCGCACAACATCAGAATGAAAGCACTTCTATATTGGGAGCTATGGGAAGAGTTCACATTGTGTCTGCAACGTGTACATGTTTTGCATGCAATGGCATTGTTGGAACTCCCTCGGGGATGCGACTATTGGAATGATGAGAGAATGAAGTTTCTGATCAATGGGACCCAATCGACTGTGCATGACTTTGATGGATGCATGTATGGTTTGAAGTCACAATTCAAAGATGTTGGGACCGCAATCAAGAAACCGTGGAGGATCGTATCATGGGGGGTTAAGTTCTTTGACTTGCATGCGAAATGTGATGGCTCACACACCCACGGTCAATGTGCGGGCAGGGAAACACGTGCAACACAATTATATACCGAGAAGATTGTCAGATCTATTCTTCGAGGTGTCACCAATCAAATGTTGATCAACAACGCCTATGGAAGGAGATATCGACCAAAGGTTCCAGATGATATGAATGACCATAAATCGAAGTCATGTGCATGCATCATTGTGAGTGACCTTGAACTAAAGGTTAATGAGAAGACCATCAATGAACAACTATTCATTAACTTCATCACCCAACGAGGCGGTGTGAAGGTGAAGCTGAGGTTGTATCCACGTCGTGGATCACTATTGGCGGATCCGGATCCCGTTAGAGGTGGATTGAAGGTGAAGTCGGGCTGCTACCTGCGTCGTTGGTGCGCCTTGACGGATCCGGATTCCGCGTACCTCACTTCGGTCTTCGCAATGGCTGGAACTGACCTTGTGATCCCTTCAGCGGCCAAAGGCATTAGTTTGCTGAAATCAACTTTGTCCCTCATCCAGGAGAAGAAACAAGAGCACACCCTTCCTGCTCCATTCTCAACCTATGAGGAGGCAAACTTCAGGGGTTACAAGGACAAGGACCTCGACGAATGGTTGGATCGAGTGAAGATTTCTCCTCCTGTCGTTGTGGCCTTAGCTTTTGTCATGGATAGTGGCAGGGCGTTCGTAACTCATGCAATCAGGTTGCTCATGAAAATGTTATCAAAAGTGACCAACGAAAATGAGTTGAAGATGTCTGCCATCAGCTTCATTGACAAAGGGGCCCGATTATCGAAATTGGTGGAAGGAGCCGCTAGAAATCCAGATGAGAAAAGCATCATGCAGATGTTGTGCACCTTCGAGTGCGCAATCAGAATAGATGAACTATGGGATGCCCTCAAAGACCACTATACTGGGCAAAACAGTATGATCAACAAGGAGATCACAGTCAAAGACTTGCGCGACAAGATCGCAAATACTAGCCCGGCAAACCTTGGATCATTGAACCAGACGTATCCTCCGTATGGAAGTCCTTGCTACCAAATCCGAAAGAGGACGAACTTCGAGGAAATTGCACGTCGAAAATGGGAGAAGTGGTCGTTTGAAGTGATGCGGAGAGAGGAACCTGAACCATATGAATTTGAGAACCGCATCCAATATCTGGTCAACATCATGTACGAGGAGAGCTACAGCCTCGGCTATGCACTCCGACGTCACAATGCCAGAGCGACCAGCAGCCAGGGTAAAACCATCATCGTCCAGAATGTCCTGGAAGACTGGATGTTAATGAGTTATGATCTCAGCTTGGAACGGACGGCAGCTGATGTCCATTTGCAAACCATTCTCATGATCTCCAAAATGCTACATGAGTGGATGACAAAATTGGAAAGCTTCAAATCAATGTCATACCTGAGCGGGATCATCAAGACTGATCTGGTCAGAATGAAACAGGCCATTGACCTCCGCGACGACCTATGGAAGTTGGGGGGCTACAACATTGAGAGGGCCGACCAGGGCATGTTTGAGGAGGTGGAGAAACGGAACAGGACATTTTCCTGTATCCGCGACTATGTGACGACCACTGCCACCACACAGATGGGCCAAGGAGCCACAGAGGTCTCCCACATTGATGGCTGGGACATCCCGCTGATGCCAAGAGACGGCAGAAACCCTCCAAGTCAACCGGATCATCCAGGTTGGGATCCTTCACCTATCAGAATGATGAATGACAAGCAACAGAGGGAAGCCGATGCACAGCGGGCACAACAGCAACAACAACAGACTGGGCCTGGTAGTTCCACCGCCGGTGGACACGATGGTTACAGCTCTGCAGCTGGAAGTGCACCACCACCAAAAGCTCCACCATCGAAGGCAAGGCCATCTACACCTCCCGCAAGAAAGGACTGGGTGATTCCTCGGGTACCGAATGGATATCTTTTCAGAACTTCATCAATGCCCGATCAAAGGAACTCCGAGTTCATCACCTCAGCATGGATGGACGAGCGGGATCACTTTCTTCTATCAATCGTCCAAGGACCAGCAGCTCAAGCAGCCAGCACATTGGGATCAGCACATTGGGATCAGCACCCTGGGCACAATATTTGAGGAGAGTGACCGCATATGCCTGCATGATCTTCGGAGTTTGCAATCCGGGGGTCGTAACCGAGGACACTGCATCCACTATATCCGAGAAGGATTGGCTGAGGTGTTACAGCCACATTGTCCGCAAGTACATGCTGACGCGGACCGGATGCTATTTGTCGACAGCAGGTATGCTCATGATGCTAGGGCATCACGACGTGAACGTCGCCAACCAGTCCGACCTTGGCCGCATCAAGAAGATGATCACCAACCCACTTGCTTGCAGGATCATCGAAGCACCAAGCGGTCCAAGAGATCATGACATGTTGGCAGGTGATTTCAGGGCTGGAACAACCATCCTCATCACCGACCTGATGTTCCGTGTGGGAACCCAAAGTGGGACGCATGGCATCCAAATGGGATTAGCTGACATGGGATGGGAAAGCGTCGAGGTGTTCAAAATCCATGATTCTGAAGCAGAACGACCCCTTCAGCAATTCCTCGACACCCTTGACAAAGTCAAGCAGTACCTCAGCACGGATACCGTCGACGATGGTTTGATAACTGTGCACCTTTGGTTGTCATTGCAGTTCCTACATGCACAAAAACCACCTCATTGTGTCATGCTTGAAAACGACTTCAAGAATCAGTTTGTCAAAGGGGTGCTCGATCTTGATCAAGTCACGTCCAGACCCCTGATGGTCGCCATCAACAATGACTCCATGTTCAACGGAATGGACTCTGTTACGTCCAGGATCGCAGAGGAGCTGATTGAGAAGATGAGGCTCCAAGGGATCTTGGTGACATCGGATCAGAGGATGTGGCGGTCAATGTACTCGCAATTCGGAAAACAGTATTCGATTTTGAGTACAACCAAGAAGGGGACTTTGGGAAAGACGGCAATTTGGTCTGTCATCGAGAAGAATCTATTTCGCCAAAGGGTCTTCCTCATGTGTGCCACGAACAGGGAACATGTATCAGTTCTCAATGAGGGAGCGTTCAAACCTGACGAATCGGGCATCATCGCCAAAGTTCTGGAGGATATGACCGGACCAACTGAGGCGTTCAAGATCGCAGGTGGCGAAATGACCCCTGGTGATTATGCAAATGACGACACCACAATCTTCCAGCGAGGCCCTGGAACCGCCGTGAACAGATTCACCAAAGACAAAAGGTTCAAGACCAGTTGGGTCGAACCGGTGGTCGGCACCCATGAGCTGGAACCAGTGGTTTCCGATCGATGCATGTGGTTCACCATTGACAAGGAGAACGACGACATCCTATGCGGAAGCTGTAGAGGCGCAGTGACAATGGATGAGATCGAGACGTGCCAGTCGAGACCAACCCATTGCATTAATTGCTCCGCCAACACCCAGGACCATTACAAGCGTTCATCTCCCACATTGGAGGCCAGGAAGTCCGTACTACTCCTTGCAGCTAGGTTGAAGGTTGCATTCGAGGATCTTGGTGTTGACATTGTTGACATCAATCAAGGATTCCAAACATGGCTCACATTTACTGCGTCTTCGTTGATTTCAAATGCATCGTTGGCGTATGGGGAGCACTTGATGAAATCTCTATCTCACATGGGAGGAGTCAGAATTTCGAAGAGGCAAGCTCTGGAAATTTTCCGGAACGGACGCGGCAAGCAATTCAGCATATATCGCGAAAGAGTTTTCGATGATGTTGCAAAGAAGTGGCTTTTGATCTATAGAGTCACAAAGGATTGCGGAAATGTCGCATACAAAGACTTCTTCGAAAAGGTTGCCGTTCCCGAGGTGAAGGAGAGGAACGAGATTTTTGGATTCTCCCGTGCATCTGCCGAGAAAACTGGAGATATCATCGAGTTCTGGCTTGGTGTCTTGGACGTGGCCAATATGGCCAAGGGAGTCGTGGATGTTTTCAATGCTAGCGTTGATCCAGCTGAGTATCTCAATGGACTGGAAAAGGCACTGGCTCAATTCACATCGACCTCCCGAACCTCGAGCACCATCAATGACAAGAGACGGGGATCCTTCGACTGCACACTGCAAACTGCAGAAGCCGAAAGGGTCATGAAGCTCATCCACGCAATCCCCGGATATGACTCGCTGGCCAATTTCTGCTGCCTCACGGACTGGGAGAAGGATCAGGTATTCTCTCATTATCGCAGGAAGAACAACATCACAGGGGGTGACGCCAGCATGGGCACTGATGCCGATGCCAAGCCAGGTGACGAGTCGTCGGCTCACCCTGGGGAGGAGGAAGCTGATGAGCCAGCGAACGACCCCACCGATGTGGTCAGGGACTCAGAGAATTCCGGGAAACAACAACTTTTGGATGCGTTGGGAAAACTCTTTACCGTCTCTGAGGATGTCAACGTGTGCTTGTATTGTGGTAGCACCCAACATGGCCATCTTGAATGTGAACATGAGAAGAGGGATGAAGTCAGAAAGGTGCTAAAGGCCGTCCGAGCGTCGCTCGAGGCTGATAGTCCAACATCTGATGACGTCGATATGGAGCCTCCTGAGCACAAGAAGGACGGTTCAGGTGCTACTGATGGGTCGGGGCAAACGGATGAACCTACAAAATCGAGGTTTAGTGAACACCAATGGTACGACAGCATCAGAACTATGTCTGAAGTTGGTGACCTCGATGAGTATGGTAGATTCTGCATAGAAGGACGTGATGTTACAAAGCTAGGACCACAGAACATTGTTGACCTCAACGAAGTGGTCAGAGACGCTATTGTCAGAGGAGGAGGTGACTCTTGGTCAGTGCCAGACTTCATGGCAAGCTACTCTGATAACAACATCAGGAAGCCCTTCTACAAGAGAGTCGAGGCGCCGCAAGATGGTTTCTTGAAAATCATCCCGACTACGGGGGCCCATTTCTTCAACTGCTCTTACTTTGGAGGTGTAGAATATGCGGCCAACTACCGCTTCGAGACTGGCAACCGGCTCAATACCTACGAGGACAAGGTGAGTTCATCACTAAACAGGATCCTGCGGCACAACGTGGGGAAGGTATCAGAACAACAGAGTCTGTCATGTGATGACGCCGGCTGGGTGCCCATCGAGGAGGTGCTCAAATGTGAGTCCATCTGGAGGCACGAGTACGCACGCTGGCCACATGTATTCCTTGCTCCAAAAGGAAGAGCAAATGATCAGAATGCATGGAATGTCGATGAGGCAAACTACCGCATGACATTGCTCTTCAAGATCATGTTCCACTGTGCCCGGTATGGACGTCGCGTTCGTGAACAAGTCTTGGCATTTGGTATCAACAAGGACATTGAGCGCACCAGCCTGACGTGCATTGACAACAAAGTCGATGCGGACACGAACATTCCTGATGAAGGTCTACTGCTCTACCCTGTGGCGGTCCGTGCTCCTACGGGGCACAAAGAAGGATCTTCAAGGGACGACGTCTCATTGCTGTCCTCATTACTTTCACATCCAATCGCGCCCAACACCATTTTGTCGTTACCGGTTTGTTTCCACATCACCAAGAAGACCAACCTTCGAAGCATTTGGAGGCAGGGATTAATTCCAGGAGGTCTTGGAGAAGGTCATCGGATGTTCACGTTCTTCAACCCGTATGTGCCATGGGATCACAGATCATGGACCATCACGAAGAGCGTTGATACGCGAAGAGGGGACTACATTTGCTTGTTCGTCCCGACCGAGACCTTGATGGTGGAATATGGCGGTCGACTGACTGACTCGGGACAGATCGTCTCACCAAAGATCATCCCGTTCTCGGCAATCAAAGGAGGATGGATTCAGGACCCAAAGGACCAAAACAATAAGACATGGCTCCGGTTGTTCGTCCCGTCGGGCGACGACCAGGTAGTCCGGTCTGGAACTATCAAATCAAGAACGGTAGCCACCAAGGAGTCCATCTTGAGGGTTGCAAGTCAGTGCATCGACGCCGAAGATCAACCGTTTGACGAAACCGCCATGGATGCCATGAACATCGTCAACCAATTCAAGAACAACCTCATCGAGCCTGGCGGACAAGAGCAATACCTGGCCCGCATCAAGCTGATTGACTACATAGTCGAACGCAAAAGGGTGCAAACATCAGGTTGCCGCCATTGTCCTCACTGTCTCAATGAGACGCCGACAAAACTAGCAGTGTGTCTAGTTTGCTGGACGGAACTTGAAAGTTGTGGAATCCGTCCCTATCGGCTACAAGCTCCTGAAGACGATGAAGATGAGGCCACGAAGAAAGAGATCGATGAAGAAGTTCGTCGACAAGAAGAATCGTTGTTCAAGGATACGGTCCATCAAGCACAAGAAAACGTATCCGAATCCAACGACTATGGCTTCAATCCTGACGAGGTCGACTACAACGAAGGCGATGATGAGGAAATGGATCAGGAGGAGGAAGCCCAACAGGAAGACGACGAAATCGTTGAAGAAGACGACGATGAAATGGAAGTCGAACCTGAAGATGAATCCTCTTCCAAACTTCCAGCATGGACCAAGAACCTCGAGAGCGGCAGCAAGGGTATGCCAGAAGACGGACTTATCAACAATGATGTCTCCGAGGCCGCGGCTCACTTGTATGACAATGCCGTCATGTCAAAGATCATCACAATGTTCAGGCTCTACTACAAACAGAGAGTCACTCTGACCCCAGAGGAGTACTATGAGATGATGACGGAAAC
>CAMXCT020001460.1:123236-138236 GCA_947184155.2 Cladocopium goreaui | reverse complement strand
GTATGTGTATGTATGTATGTAATTATGTATGTATGTAATGTATGTATGTAATGTATGTATGTATGTATGTAATGTAATGTAATGTAATGTAATGTAATGTAATGTATGTATGTATGTATGTGTGTATGTATGTATGTATGTAATGTATGTATGTATGTAATGTATGTATGTAATGTAATGTAATGTAATGTAATGTAATGTAATGTATGTAATGTATGTAATGTATGTAATGTATGTAATGTATGTAATGTATGTATGTATGTATGTAAGTATGTAATCTCTGTAATGTATGTAATGTATGTAATGTAATGTAGTGCAATGTAATGCAATGTAATGCAATGTATGTATGTAATGTATGTAATGTATGTAATGTATGTAATGTATGTAATGTAATGTAATGTCAAGTAATGTAATGTAATGTAATGTAATGTATGTATGTATGTATGTATGTAATGTAATGGAATGTAATGTAATGTAATGTAATGTAATGTATGTATGTATGTGTGTATGTATGTATGTATGTAATGTAATGTAGTGTAATGTATGTATGTAATGTATGTATGTATGTATGTATGTATGTATGTATGTATGTATGTATGTATGTATGTATGTATGTTTGTATGTATGTATGTATGTATATTTCATATATTTATATATACACAGTACAGTATATGCATGTATTCTCCATTTTTTCTGGGGCCCTGGCCAAATCCAAGACATGTCCTGTCCATGTCCAGCTCCGACGAGGCCATGTCAGATCGCTGCGATTCGGAAGATGATGCCTGTGAAAAAATATTAAGGCGGTCGGCGGTCCCCCCAAAAAAGTGATAGAACACAAGAAATGAATACTTTGAATATGTTCTATAGTTTTGATAAATTTTGAGATTTTGATATACCATTGTGAAACATAAAATATTTTCCCAGCTATTTTGATATTGGAGCATGGCGAATGTTTATGGATGCCATGCGTGGCTGTGCCACGACGAGCTTGCTCGGCAATGTGTCAAAAATCAGGGAGGCCCGGTGACATCCATGTTGGGAAAATATGGCCATTTGATTTCCAACATGTTTTTCCACCATTTAACATAGCCATGGTATAGATGGCCCATAGAAATAGATGGTTTACCTATTAAAAATTGTGATTTTCTATGGCTATGTTAAATAACCAGATGGTAGATTTATCAATCACAAGTTGTTTCAATCGATTTGTTAATCACAAAAAAAAACAATGAAAAGGAGGGCAGTTGGCCGTTTTTTCTGGCCAATATTCTCCAATATTCCAATTGAATGATCAATGGCATTCCATGATCATAACAGTTGGCTATTTTCCAGCCATGCCACGGCCAAGTTTCTCTGTTAAGGAGGTGGTATCCACCCGGTCCATCATTCGCACCACGGACCTAGAGATCCTCCGTGGCATCACGTTACGGGAGTCCCTCCACCGGGCGGGCGCCTTGTGGCGAACGAATCCCAGGCGGGTGGTGCTTGGTGGTCAGATTGGGGGATGGTGTACACAACCCATTGATGGTGAGTTTGGGGATAAATTGGATCAATTCCTGTTGGCTTTACCACACTATATAATACTATATATATATATATGTTTATGAATGTTTATAATACCGCTATAGGGTGTTGATTTATGGGATGTAACTCTGGTATTAATGATGGTTTATGAATGTTTATGATACCCTATGATACCCTCCAACCCAAATTCACTTGGACCCTGAAGATGTTCCATGTCTCGTGGATGGTTTTCAGAAATGGGTCTATGTTCATGAGGAGGGTATATCGAACTACTCGGGGTTACAGCAAGAAATGGTTAACCCATGGAGCGCCACCTTGAACCCAGGAGACTTCGGCAGGATTGACAATAACTTGGAGCATAAAAAAGCATCACGTGGAACCCCAAAGGAGTCATCAATGAGAAAATTGGAGAAAATTGATGAAAATTGGTCAAGTCTTTTTGTTGGGTCCTCATTTAGACGTATATATACGGTAGTTGTTTAAGAAGGCATGCTGGTAGCTTCCAGGCTAGGCCCTCCACACCAACTCGCGTAAGATGATGGATGGTCACGAAATGTCACGAAATGACACGGTTTGTGTTTGCCACATCGGCCTGCTTTCCCGAATGCAAGCACAGAAGTCATTGGTCATGTTCAGTAAACTTATTTATATATATATATGTATATTATATTTATGTGCATGGATGCATACAGTACACGTATACAGATACAAGGATCCAAGGTACGTGACAGCCTGCCAGGCAGCTGACGCCAAAGGCACAAGAAGAATGCTACCAGCGATCCAGGTATGTCGATCATTTGGAGCCTTGGCTTTGACTGGCGACCGTTTGGCCATGTGTCAAGCACTATGTCCGAAAATAGATCAAGATACCCTCTGGTAATTTAACAAAGCTATTGAAAGTGATTGAAAGTGGCCATTTGCAGTTGATGTATATATATATGTGTGTGTGTATACCCATCAAAAAATGATGACGTTCCAGTTTGGTATCGTAGTTTACCCAAATGTTGGCAACATATATAATATAAAATGAAGGTATCCAGCCCAAGGACTCCAAAGGACTGAACCGCCTTCTGATTAACGATCCATTGGGGCGGCTCAGCTTCGAGCCATTCCCCGAAAATTGCACGGAGAGAGATTGACACTGTCGCCGATATCGCCACTGTCCAATACTGTACTAAGGCTGAGGCTTATGATAAGAAATACGTGTTTAGGGTTTAGAGTCTACAAATTTCTTAGCCACGACCCTCTGGTTAAGAAGTATGGGCGGCAAATAGACTCTAAACATCTCTAAACTTGGTTTCTTAATCCCACCAACTTTCCTCCTTTCGTCTGACAATTTAATCTAATTACCTCTTTTGAGCTCTAGCAGCAGCAGCAGTAGTTAGCGGTTCTTTGCCAGTTTAATTCATTTCAATATCCTGCTTCCGATGGCGTAGGCCTCAGGATTGGCACTATCCCCGGAAAAGTTCAATCTTCACCCAGACCCGTTTGAAACGCGCTATTGATTTGGGAGTCCGCGCAACCAGCTGTGAAATGACATTCTTATGGTATCTCAACATGTGGGGATCAACCGAGATTATATAGATGGATTTATGTCCGGTAGCCCCAGGACCGGCTGAGAACATAGATATAGAATGATATAGATACATACATACTACCAAAATAGTGAATTATGAGAGTCTAAGTCTAAACACAATACATGGCTAAGAAGTCCAGCCCCTTGATGTCTTTTTCAAGGAATTTTGGCACAACACTGGCATTCTAGTTGGGATGATTCCCTAACCGCAAGCACCCATTTTTTACAAGACTTTCTTATACAGTGCTTGCGCTGTGCAAAAAGGAATGGTGACAGAAGCACATGTGGTGACGACATAAGTCTTCTCCCCAAAATAGAGTCTAAGTAAATTACCTTCCCCAAAAGAATAAACTGAACTTCTTGTTTAAAAAGATTTCTTAACAAACTCCCCGACTGCATGCACATATTGATGCGCTGTATATATATATATATATACATGCATACTATATTCACATATATATAGATATATACACATACTTACCTCCCCAGGGTCCAGAACCGGATCCTTGTTTGACAGCGGCGTAGACGAGGACATCTTCATCTCCCACACATGGCAGTCCAGTGGCATCTCTAAGACCTTGGCCTGATACGCTGGGAACGGTTACCAGCGTCAGTTGCAGGAACCAATTCGGGTGCAAAACGGAGAGAACACCACCCACACCACCCGAAAATCTGTATTTCATGATTTGTTTCATGGCATGGTGGTGTACATCATTCATACTTGAGGGAAAACCAGTCCATTGAATTCCCTTGCATGCTTTGAGTTTTAAATCTATTTTTTTGATGTACACTGCCAGTAGCCAACCCTTATATAGCTGGTCTTGGTTGTTCCAAATTCCATCCATTTTTGCCAAGGTCGAAGTGATGCCAAGTGGATTTGGTTTTTATTATCCAGCTTCCATGAACCCACCCGAAGGATACAAGATTATGGGCAAAAACCCGGGCAACCTGGTCTTCACATCAAAACAACTGGCAAAATATGGTATCATAATGTATCATATGTTTTTAACCCATGGCAGTATTCCATTACATCTCTATACAGTTGATAATTTTAGCTGTTGATAGACTTGGTTCATGTCGATTTTAGCACACAAACCGATGGTGGGGCCGGCTGGTGGTCTCCATCATATTGCGGGAGCGATCCCAAACGCGAGTGTGCCAGCGCAAGCAAAGTTTATTACTCTCTATTACACGCTCCATGTGTGTAACGTAGCAACAAACTGGTGTGCAAGTGTAAGCGGACGCTATTGCCCCACCCCATGTGTAACTAGCATCAGGTATACGTGTGTGCGCAACCAACAAAAACACAAAGCTCGCGCAAGTGCCGTATTAGAGCTGTAGGCATAAACATGTTGTTTTTCAAAGTATGAAATACCGTACGTGACGCTACACGTTTGTGTGTGTGTGTCGGTGTGTGTGTGTGTACTCTTGCTACTGGGAAATCCACCATGTGTTGAGTTACCCTCTTGTAGGAAATCCACATGGTTTGCTGGGAAATCCCCCCATTCGTCCGAGGACTTGGTCCCTTCTTTTGCAAAGTGGATGGCAGAATGCAGCCGGTGGCTGGCTCCTTGGTGTGGCGCTGGCCTTTGTGCTGTGTGCAACTGAGACCTTACCACTCCCCTTCAGCCTGGTAGTGCCTTTGGAACCTTAGCTGCGGCTTCAGTTCTACCGGGAGACAGCTGAATTGTATGACCAATTTGAAGATATAGAAACCACACATAGAACAGTTGGAAACCTGGAAATATAAAGTACATATGGTTTATATATAACATCCTGAAAACACTTTTCTATGTTGTTGGGCCTTTCTATAAGTTTGAGTTTGACAAATTTTCCGTGATATGGGGCGAAAAAACCATCGTTAACTGAGCAAACTTAAAGGCTTTGGGGCGAAAACCAACCAACAATTTTTCTGACCAATGTGGGCCTGGAATTCCGGGGGCTCCGACAGTCATCCGACAGTCCAAGATCCCATGTTCTCCAGAATCACCGTCCATGAACAGATATGACTTATCATGACTTATCTGTACTTATTAATATATTAATAGATTAATATGACTTATCGATAGTTAATAGTTAATGGATGTTAATGGGTTATAGTTAATAGTTAATGGGTTATCCATAGACTTAATCTGTAACCCCCAGATGCAGAAAAGTATAACTTATGTATAATTGATTATAATTGTCTACCACTATTCCATCAGGAAACTTTTTTTTGGGTGGTAGGGGGCCTATGATTTCTGTTTGACACATTTTTGACAACAGACTCTGACTTCTGACCAGACACATTGCTCAACTTCAGCACCAGCGGACTTCCACACAGCTGACTCAGGGGCAATGGTCAGAACTGTGCCCTGTGGGCCCGTGGGTCACTCGTGCATCGCAGGGGACGTGTTTCCTGCAACGGTCATATTTTTGTTCGATGCTGTTGGCTTTGTTTTCAGGGTAGCCGCTTGGAATTTACCAATTTGCTATGGATAAAAATAATTTCTATGTTTTACCTAAGAAAAATGGTGACTTTCTATGGCCATGTCAAAGCACCAGGGGCCAGCAGTGTGCATGTTTTGCAGGATCATTTAGAGTGTTTTTTTTACATGGTTTATCTTAAGTTACATGTAATTGATTTTGAATTGTATATTTCTAGATTTTCCAGGCGGTCATGTGTGAATGATGCTGGTTTCCAAGCAAGTAACTGCCACAGCGGATTCAATGCCGTGGTGTTTTGCAGTGACCCAGGTGACCAGCAAGCCACAATAGGCGAATATTGGCGACCCATGGGTTGCCACGGGAAGATTCCAAATTACAATGGGTTCACCTTTTTTCTCATCTAGACTTTACAGAATTTTAAACATCCAAGATTTGGGGCCAGCAAAGACTGCAAAGACACAGTAGTGGTTTGTGGGGAGATTTGAGGCTCCTTAAATCCAGTGATCAGCGCACTGAGGCGATGATTTTCGGCTTTCTTGGCACCTGCCTGGGCCTTTTTCTCTCGCCTTATTGCTCCTTCCGGTGCCAAAGGGCGGCAGCTTGGCGGAGCTAACGTGATCTAACGTGGCTGTGGGAAACTGAGCTGATCAAATGATCATACGGTATGACTCATGTTCTGGCCAGGTATGCTGATCACGTTCCTACTATCAAATAGGAAACTCCATTTAGCCAGTTTTGATCAGTACAATGTGGGGCCCCACAGTTATAAGTTGGTTACTTATAAGCCCCAGTAATTAACTATACAAGTTATAAGATGTTATAAGTGCCATAAACTAAAAGTTATTGGAGCTACACAAATAAACTTAGCTATCGTTTGGGGGCCCCACTTTGTATGATCATCCCGTTTGGTTTCATGGTTGTGCCGGGTGGTGATCATTCCAGTTAGCTTAGAATCATATCTGGATAGTGAAAAAATGTGGGAGCTACTACTGACTAATCATGACTAATCACTAGTAGTAGTTGGTATATGTTGGTATCTCTTTTTTTTAATCATGAAGACGTATTGTGTCTTAAGTGCAGATTTATGTGCAGGAGTTCCTTCTTCTGGTTCTTTGTTATTTCTTTTGTTCTGTGTTTCTCTTTTTAGTTCTTTCTGTTTTTCTTTGTTTCTTTCGTTCATGTGTTATTGTTTCTTCTTGTGTGTTCTCATTTGTTTTTTTTTTGCTTTCTTCCTTTTTGTTTGTGTTTTTCCCCTTCTGTTTCTGTTGTCCTTTCTTTGTGTGTTTTCTCACTTCTTTTCTTGCATATGAATGTTTGCATCCTTGTGTATCCTAATTTTATGATATACGCATGTCCCCTTCTCTTGTTTCCCCAATACATGTTTTCATTGTTTGTCATCCTTTGCTGAAACATGTTGAAACCTTTTTTTTCCAGGGCCATTTTTTGGGGGGGATTCCTCTCTCCTCGCCTCTGGACTGCTGCCTTTTTGCTTCTGCTTTTCGGCTTTTTTGCTTCCACGCTTCTCTGTTGTTTTGCTTCTCTGCTTTTTCGTCAATCTTTGCAGGTGCTATAAAACAGGCTGTGCAAGAGGGCTTAAGTGCGAGCCCAAGGAGAACCGAATTTGCAACAACATGCAACAACCCCACATCAATTCAGCCAGATGATGCCCAGTATGGCAATGTATCCCAGGCGGACCTGTGCTTCATCGACGCCGCCTGTATTCACCAGACTGATGCTGCCTTAATGCACCGCGGCATTCGGGGCATCGGATCCTTCCTATTGGTGTCAAAGGAGACGGTGGCAACCTGGGAAATTGACTCTAACAGTTGGGAATTTTGCGCATGCCAACTATGGCAATCTTCGGATTATATGTCACTATTGCAACATAGATATTATATATATATAGCCACTATGGCAATATGATTATAGTCACTATCCAACTATGGCATCACTATTAGTCACTGCTCATAAACTGCAAAAAACGGGATGTTGTCGCGAAATTTGACCGCTGAATAAGGATTTCAACCAGAATTTCACAAGGCAGAACTCGGGGGAAAGGAAGAAAAAACCGTGGTGTTGGCTACCAAAAAGCAGCGTTTGGTTCATGTTCCTAGGTTGATATGTTTTCAGTGTGATTTGAGCAATGAATTACGCAAACCCCACTAAAATTCAGTCGGATTTCGGACTTGCGGCTTTTTTGTGTTTTTTGGAGGGGTTCTGATCTACAGAGCCCCTTTTTGACCTAGATACAATGCCTGGTTGGTGGTTTGCAACATGTTTTTATTTTTCCATATATTGGGAATAATCATTCCAACTGACTAATACTTTTCAGAGGGGTTGAAACCACCAACCAGATGCCTAAAAATTTTGTAGCTCAAGGATACTAATATGGCGCTGTTTCGGAAGCGGATCTCAAAGATCAAAAAGGCGTGACCAGTCAGCCAGGCGTCAGCGCAAGTCACCACCGATGGAAACAGAACGGGCCAAATCTTGGATCTAACATGGTTGGGTAAAACAATGCCATAAATCACCCATGACTGGGAATGGTTTCTACCACCTTTTTCTGGCGATGACTGGGCGATGGTTAGTTTATGGCATTGTGATAAACCCACATTACCCAGTTACCCTGTCTAATCGACATAATTGACCGAAAGATTTGGCAAACAAATGATGGAAGCAATCAACTGAGCACAACTCAAGTCACGACGTTCCATTTCCATGCCATGCCACGAGCGCAGTGCTGTCACAGAGCGGTTCCCTTTTCTCTATGGTTCAGGGCATGGCTAAGCCAAACAAATAGATCCGTCAATATCCAACCACACAAAACCACCAAAACCGGTGTTCTGAAATTGATATAGTGTTTCACTTTATTTATGAGGCTGAAACGCTGAACCACTGCCTGATAGACACACACGCATATACATATTATATATATATATATATCATATAAATCTATGTATACATATTTATATCTGTTACATTGGACATGTTGTGGTTGTTGCCTAAACCGGGTCTGTAAACTGGTTAATCAACCAGGATGATGGATAATTAGCCCTAAACGGTGATACCTGGCGCAGGAGTTACGGATCTTGTGGAGCCCCGCTTACTTGCAGCGCCTGTGGTGTGCAACTCTGCATGCAAGTGCAAGATGAAGTTCATCAAAGGGCTAAGGTACTTCGTGGATTATCCCACTTAGCAAGTGATAGTATTGCAGTTTGGCATCTAAGATGTTTTGCCATCTAAGATGTTTTGCATCCAACCATGTGAACACGAGTGCAGTTTGCCATCTAAGATGTTATGCCTCTCAAAACTTATCAAAATCTATACCGACCAAGTTTCCCTCTACTCTCCATGCGCTTGGAAGTTGAGGAAGGATTGTATACGTGGCGCTACTGCTGTTTTGATTCCTGGAATAGCAGCTTGCGAGACCCTATCAGAGGCAACCAATGAACTGGATAATGACTCATGACCCTTTAAATGATGAATTCCCCTTTTGAAGTCTGACAGCTGGGAATTGTAAAGTCCATGTTTGTTTCACGTGTATAGACGACTCGTTTTTCCAGCGATTGTTGCGGCACTGCAGCTTGATTCGACCCGGGCGCGGCAGTGCGAGGTATTTGAATTGGCAACTTACAAGAAGATGAACATCTCTGGGAGGAGATAGCTCTAGTCGGTAAATGATTTAAATGGTACCCCACCCCTGGACTTGTCCAAAAGAGCCACATCATTGGGAAAAGATATGGAATAGATGGTATTTCCGTGCATTTGCAGTATGGCAGCTGATCAAAATTTCCAAGCGCTGCATAATTGCTGCTTTTGGCCCGCGCTGGGTTTATGAGAGAGAGAGAGACATGATCCAATGCTGTTTTTTTTCTCAAATGGGGTTGCAGCATCACACAACTATCAATCCCCATTTTGGATCAGTTTGATGGAGTTACCATTAGTTTCCTTTTTTTGTGGTTCAATCCCGATTACTTAAACACACCACATTGTACGGTTTGACTTCCTCTTTTTGCTGGGCCAGCAAAAAAGTGCAGCAACAACCGCAATAACTGGGTAGGATTTCTCTGGCGCCGCTGTTTGTGGAGAAGGCGGTGATGATGGGATATTTCGGTATCCTCTGCCTGGCCGCAGCGCTTTTCATACTCCGAGTGAATCGCAGCAGGACCATTTTCTCCGGCCTGCCGACACCTGGCGAAAGAGATAGGAATCCCATCCTCTCTGTTAAGAAGTAGCAGCAGCACTAAGTTCCAATATTTCGGTTTGGCATGAGATCCAAAAACACATGATTAATCACAACTGTTTTTGCCTGGAAACACAAAGAAGGGACCACAAGTCCAGCCCCAACAACCAACTGCTCTCCAAAAATAAAGGATGGATTTGACTCGTCACCAGGGATCCAAACTCCGTCAAAGCGGGTCAGGCGCATACTTTTGGGTGATAAAACAGTGCTCAGGCACACACTCCACTTCAGGAGCCCGTTTTTGCAGATAAGGAATGTACATGCAGGCTCTTATTTCAAATGGTCGCCTGAAATGCCATGAACGGTTTCCGTGTCCCTAAAAAGATGTGAATTACAGAAAACAAGTACATAATTAATATGAAACACTTATCATTTATCATCGAAGGAACTTTTGAAGTCAAACTTCCGACAATATGGGCAAATGGAAAAGCAGAGGTGGGAAGAGTCAGAGAAGAGAAAGGTGCGGAGCCACCTGGCGAGATGAGATATGAAAAATTGCACGGCGTTGTGGCGCGAAGCAGCTTTTAAGTCAAAATGTTAAGTTAAAAACACCTCATGCTCGGAGCACTTTTGGAAGTGGACCACATGTTCAAACAGTGCATGCGGCTGTTGCACGAAGCACATATCCAAGTGAAAATGTGAAAAACACAGGAACTTCGCAGCACTTTGGCATGTTAAGATGTCGAAAAAGTGCACGCCGTTGTGGCGCGAAGCAAATTTCGAAGTCAAAATGTGAAAAGCACAGCACGTTCGGACCACTTTAGGGCGTTCAACTGCGCCACACTACACTACAACAACAACAACAACGACAACGACAACAACAACAACAACAACAAGTACTACTACCACTACTACTGCTACTACTACTACTACTATTACTACTACTACTACTACTACGACTACTACTGCTACTGCTACTACTACTACTACTACTACTACCTACTACCTACTACTTACTACTTACTACTTACTACTTACTACTTACTACTTACAACTAGGTTCACGGCTCATATTTCGCCATGAGTCAAAATGACATTTCGGTGATGTGTATGTCGCACTCAAATCATCGCAATTACATTGGTTTCTACTTGTCGTGTGAGTTCAATGTTTGCAAAAGTGCAATTTTTCTCTTCTGCAAAATGCGAGTAAACTAGTCGGATCTTCCTAATTTTGTTACTAGGTGATCAGTTTTTAATAAGGAAATTTACACATAAGTTGTATCACTTTAAGCACTTGCACTACTTATAAGTCAACTTAGAAAACTTAGCAATCGATTATTTTTTCATTTAAGTGCTAAATTCCCTAAGCTTAACTTGCAAAACTTACAAGTTTTCCAAGTTTTTTTTGCTTCAGGAAGCATTATGTTTCGGTTTTTTTTAATCAGTGTCAAAAACAAAACCTTTCATGTTTCTCCCCAAAAAGCTTGAATTGGCTTGTGTGCGTTTCCATGAACCGCACGAAAAGGAATTTGATGATGCTGCAAGGCCACCTTTAAGAAAATTCATTGCTGATCCTATTATTTGTTTTAAAAAAGGACTCAATGAGCCGCTTCGGTGTGCAACCATGGCGTGCAGACGTGCAACCAACGTAGCATCCATAGCGTGCAGATGTGTCACCAACGTAGCAACCGTGGCGTGCAACCATGTCACCAATGTAGCAACCGTGGCGTGCAGACGTGCAACCAATGTAGCATCCGTAGCGTGCAGACATGTTACCAACGTAGCATCTGTAGCGTGACGTATTTTAAATTCCGTAAGAAGACACCCCACCCCAGACGTAGCCACGCATCCGAGAGAATACACGTCTATGCGGATGCAACAGCCCCCACCGCACCCCACCCCACCCCATCATAACCTCCAAAATGAAAAAAAAAATGCCTATTTTACCACGGCGAATTATGCGCCGTGGTCCTACTACTACTACTACTACTACTACTACTACTACTACTACTACTACTACTACTACTACTACTACTACTACTACTACTACCTACTACTTACTACTTACTACTTACTACTTACTACTTACTACTTACTACTTACTACTTACTACTTACTACTTGCTACTTGCTACTTGCTACTTACTACTTACTACTTACTACTTACTACTTACTACTTACTACTTACTACTTACTACTTACTACTTACTACTTACTACTTACTACCTACTACTACTACTACTACTACTACTACTACTACTACTACTACTGCTCCTGCTCCTGCTGCTGCTGCTGCTGCTGCTGCTGCTGCTGCTGCAACTGCTACTGCTACTGCTACTGCTACTACCACTTCTACCACTTCTACTACTTCTACTACTACTACCACTACTACTGCTACGACTGCTACTACTGCTACTACTGCTACTACTGCTACTACTGCTACTACTGCTACTACTGCTACTACTGTGCTACTAGCTACTAGCTACTACGACTACGACTACGTCTACGACTACGACTACGACTATATACTATACGACTGCGACTCCGACGACGACGACGACGATACGACGACGATACGATGACGACGACGACCACCACCACCACGACGACGACGATACGACGACGATACGATGACGACGACCACCACCACCACCACCACGACGACGACCACGACCACGACCACGGAGACTGCACGCTTTAAGATAGAAGACTTTACAGACTTAGCCTAGATATAAAGAAGTTAAAGAAGTTATGTTGGAAATTAACATGACTTATCAAAAATATAAAAAGAAGTTATGTTAAGTTTGATAGCTTATTTGTAAGTTTTTGGTAAGTTTCGATAACTCTTTCTAACTTTTTATAACTGTTTATCATTTTTAGAGGCTTTGCAATGTTGTTTTTTCATTGTTTCGGATAATGCTTAATAATAACTTGATACAGCGTATGTTGTTTTGAAAGTGCGTTGATACTTTTCTGAATATGTTTTGTTCATTTGTTTCATTACACTTGTTTCCCGTTTTTTTCATTTATTGAAGCAGCTGCTTATTATTATATAATTGCTTTGTTTCTGCAAGAAGTATCATATATGATATCATGTTTTCAATTTTTCCCTTTCAGGAACTTTCATATTTGATGTGAAATCTTTTCAGTTTTGTATTTTTCAGGAACCATCACATTTGATGCGATATCCTTTCAGATTTTTCCCATTTCACGAACTGGCGCATTTGATGTGAAATCTTTTCAGATTATGACTTTTCAGGAACTATCATACTTGATGCGGGTTCTGTTCAGAAGTTTTCCTTGTCAGTAGGGTAGTTCCTGCATAGTTCCTGCATAGTTCAGCCATAGTTCCTGCATACTTCCTGCATAGTTCAGCCATAGTTCTTGCATAGTTCCTGCATAGTTCAGCCATAGTTCCTGCATCGTTCCTGCATAGTTCAGCTATAGTTCCTGCATAGTTGCTGCATAGTTCAGCCATAGTTCCTGCATAGTTCCTGCATAGTTCAGCCATAGTTCCTGCATAGTCTTATAGTTTATAATGTAATGTTTTAAAGCTCATATCAGTAGATCCCAGAAAGAAAAAACTCCTCCATTTTTGTATATTTTCATTTTTTGTTCTAAGAAAAAAATAAGTAGTATCTTTTCAGACTGGATCCTTTTCAGGAACTGTCTTTTCAGACTTGATCCTTTAGAGGAACTGTCTTCAGAGACCATACCCTTTACAGGAAGTGCCTTTTTTCAAACCAGATCCTTTGCAGGAACTGTCCTTAGAAACCATATCCTTTGCAGAAACTGTCTTTGCAAACCTTATCCTTTGCAGGAACTGTCGTTGCAGACCGTATCCTTTACAGGAACTGTCGTTGCAGACCGTATCCTTTACAGGAACTACCTTTACAGATCAAATTCTTCACACACAGGAACTGTCTTTTCACACTTCAGCCATTAAACAAACTTATTCTTGGGAACCATAACCTTTCCGGGAAAGCATCTTTGCAACTTGCAACTATCTTTTTCCGAACAACATTACTCAAGCCATCTAAACATACAGCACAAATTCCATTTCGTAACTTTTTCTAACTTTTTATAACTTTCTGTAACTTATGATAACTTTGCCAAGAACTTATGTTAAGTCTCTTGACATAGTTATGAAAAGTCATCTTTAGATTCTAGATGAGATACTTCCGATAAGTTCGTTAAGAACTTATATCCGACCTAAACATTTACAACTTCACCTAGCCGGCTAGCTGAAGCTATAGCTTACTTGTAAAAAGTTATCCAACTTTACATAATTGCAAGCAGGTTATAAAGACGTTATAGAGGGTTTATAAGCACGTTATAATTCATACAAATTTGTAAACCCACATAACTTTAAGCGTACAGTCTCCGCACGACCACGACCACGACCACGACGACGACGACTACTACTACTACTACTAGTAGTACTACTACTACTACAACAACAACTACTACTACTACTACTAGTAGTAGCTACTACTACTAGCTACTACTACTAACTACTACTAGCTACTAGCTACTACTACTAACTACTACTAACTACTACTAGCTACTACTACTACTACTACTACTACTACTACTACTACTAACTACTACTACTACTAACTACTAACTACTAACTACTAACTACTAACTACTCACTACTAACTACTAACTACTCACTACTCACTACTCACTCCTCACTGCTAACTCTACTAACTCTACTAACTCTACTAACTCTACTAACTCTACTAACTCTACTAACTCTACTAACTCTACTAACTCTACTAACTCTACTAACTCTACTAACTACTAACTCTACTAACTACTAACTACTAACTCTACTAACTACTAACTCTACTAACTACTAACTCTACTAACTACTAACTACTAACTCTACTAACTACTACTAACTCTACTAACTACTAACTCTACTAACTAACTCTACTAACTACTAACTCTACTAACTACTAACTACTAACTCTACTAACTACTAACTCTACTAACTAACTCTACTAACTACTAACTCTACTAACTACTAACTCTACTAACTCTACTAACTACTAACTCTACTAACTCTACTAACTCCTAACTACTAACTCCTAACTACTAACTACTAACTACTAACTACTAACTACTAACTACTAACTACTAACTACTAACTACTAACTACGAACTACGAACTACTAACTACTAACTACTAACTACTAACTACTAGCTACTAACTACTAGCTACTAACTACTAACTACTAACTACTAACTACTAACTAGTAACTACTAACTACTAACTACTACCTA
>CAMXCT020001460.1:112500-123136 GCA_947184155.2 Cladocopium goreaui | reverse complement strand
ACTACTAGTAGTAGCTACTACTACTAGCTACTACTACTAACTACTACTAGCTACTAGCTACTACTACTAACTACTACTAACTACTACTAGCTACTACTACTACTACTACTACTACTACTAACTACTACTACTACTAACTACTAACTACTAACTACTAACTACTAACTACTAACTACTAACTACTAACTACTAACTACTAACTACTAACTACTAACTATTAACTACTACCTACTACCTACTACCTACTACCTACTAACTACTACTAACTACTACTAACTACTACTAACTACTACTAGCTACTACTAGCTACTACTAGCTACTACTAGCTACTACTAGCTACTACTAGCTACTACTACTAACTACTACTAACTACTACTAGCTACTACTACTAGCTACTACTAGCTACTACTAGCTACTACTACTAGTTACTAGCTAGTACTACTAGCTACTACTACTAGCTACTACTACTAGTTACTAGCTAGTACTACTAGCTACTACTACTAGCTACTACTACTACTACTATCTACTACTACTAGCTACTACTACTACTACTAGCTACTACTGCTAGCTACTACTACTAGCTACTACTAGCTAGCTACGACGACGACTACTACTACGACTACTACGACTACTACGACTACTACAACTACGACTACAGCGACTACAGCGACTACTACGACTACGGCTACTACAACTACAACAACATCAACTACAGCTACAACTACAACTTTAACTACCACTGCACTACAGTACAACTGCAACTGCAACTACCACTACAACTACAACTACGCTACATACAGCTACAACAACTACAGCAACTACAACAACTGCTACAGCTTCAACTACAACTTCAACATTACAACTACAACAGCATCAACTACAGCTACAACTACGCTACAATACAACTACAGCATACTACAGCTACAACTACATCTAGATCACATTACACCACACTAAATCCAGCAGTGTGGTTGAAGTGACCACTGCAACCATTCCAAAATGCGTAGTTCCAACCATCTGGCGCTCTGCCATCCATGCGTCACAACAACTCACCTCTCCTATTATAGTGTCCTATCTTTGAAACTTCCGCCACCGTTTTGTGCGGTACTACTGGCATTTAAGTTTTTCATAGTTTTCCAACTGAGGTTCAAGTTTTATCTTCAGAATCTTACTTGACTTTGCTTCGTCCCTTTCAACCGGCTTAAACCTTCACAATTGATGTCCACCGTTTCCCAAGGGTCGGTGGCCCGACCGTTCACATTCAGGTTCCTTGGAACCGCGCCCTTTTCGGTTACAGTGCATATGCTTCGAAGAAACTACGAGTCGAAGCACCAACTTGAGTCGCAATTTGCAGACTTTGATTTGGATTTTGTGCAGCTTACTTGCAGCAATTTCACAAAGTTTACAGTTTCAAGGGCTCGCCCTTGCCAAGACATGACGTCTAAGATTCTTTTTGACTTTCGCAGGGCCACCAGTTTGAATTCCACCATCTGAGACCCCCCCTTGTCTCAGGCAATGCTCCAATGAATCAGACCGACACTTTGTGCACGCAGCCATCGTGGAATTGTATGGCAGCAAAGAAGCTTTTGCCGAGTTCGTTCGGGGACCGCTTCGAAGCTTTGTTGCAATGCAGATTGCATGGATATATCTATGGATATCTAATGAATCTAATGTTGCGACCTGGAGCTAATATGCGCTCTAATTATTTGTAATATTACATAATATTACATATATATATATATATATCTATCTATTGTATTTTGTAACTTTGTATTCAGATATTGGGCCCCGGATGGATTCGAAGTTGTCAAGCTGGCCCGCGGATCTGATTCTGCTCCTGTTGTTTCCCAGAAACACATTGGGACTGCAAGCCTTTGGATGTCTACCATTTCAGATACCTTGATATACCCCCATGTTTGTTTTCAAGTCCAACTTTAAAGAAATGAAGCCACGCCAATGGGTCCAAAGGGCAATGAATGACTTGGATTCGTAGTTTCAGCCTTGATTGGAAACAATCTTGGGAACGCAATCCAAGCTTCCGAGTCTGACTTTTGCAATGAAAAACTGAAACTCGAATTTGTCGACCAACTTAGTTATCAAAAGACCGAGCGTCTCATGATCCACAGAAAATTATGTAGAGTCTACTGGCTTTCAGGACAAGAACTGCTGGAGCCGTTGAACGAGAACACCATGCCAGCCTACTACACGCTGCTGCTTGTGATTCCCATGGTCTCCCTAGTTCTTGACACACTGATTGGTGTTTGGATGTGCGGCCCTCCCACTGAGTTATTTTGGCTGTATTTGGTGCTGCTTGGCTTAAAGCTGGCGGTCAATCTTGGGAGATGTCCCCAAAGGAGTTCCAAGAACAGAGTCCCAATAGGATCGACGGCGCGGTAACAAATTGTCAAGTCTAGCCATGTTCGAAGAAATCCTGGCGTGTAGCACTCCGGTATAGGATTTGCAAAGGCAAAACCCAACAAGCAGCAAATTGGGTGTGTGAACATCCCGCAACACATTGTGTAAAGCTTGATTGGTTAGATGGATGGTCCTCGTTTGGTATTTGATACACTTAGAGACAAGGAATTAGCCATGCACAAAAGTGTATATACTTTATTTTTGAACAATGCGCAAAAGAACGCACTGAGGGGTTCTCACGATAGGGGTAGAGGCCGGGGTTGGATCAAGGTGCTCCATCTGCTTCGCGACTTGTTGCTTATAAATTCTCGGGTGAAATTGTTCTTGTGAGATGTAAATGTGCATTTCGACTGCGGAGGCTCGCTCAAAGTCTGCGCCGCGAGTTTTTCCGGGCCTTGAGGCACGTTTTTTTTTCCTGTAAAATATATTTAAATATCGCATACAATAACTCTTCTGAGATGTCCATGTGCATTTCGATTGCGCAGGCTCGCGCAAAAGTGGTTGCCATGCCCCTGGGCCGCGGCATTTTTCCTGCACGATCTGAAGAGAATAAAATAGCTCTTCTGAGATGTCCACGTGCATTTCGCTTGCGCATACTCGCACAAAGTGGTTGTTGCGCTTCCGGGGCGCGGCATTCTTCCCATAAATTCTCGCATCAAACGACTCCACGCGGATTTCGATTGCGCAGACTCGCACAAAGTGTTGAAGCTGCTTCTTCTGGAGATCTTGGTGAAGCCCTCTCTACCAGGTCCTTGCATACTACTAGTAGGTCCTCGTATGATCTTGTACAGATCCTTGTCGGAAGACCTTGTGGAGTTCCTGTGGGGTCCTCTCTAGGGAGTCCTTGCATGAAGATCTTGCATCCCAATGACTCTACTAGAGGTGGTTGTATGAAAACTCTTCCGGGATGCTCTTGGGAGCTTCTTGTTCAGGGTTCTGGCAGGAAGATCTTGGTCAAGGTCTTTTACAATTCCGTGTGAGAAGATTTTGTAGAGATCCCGGTCCTGCAACCCTCTGAAAAGTCCTTGCGTGATCTTCTCACGTCCTTGTGAGCAGATCTTCTAAAATCTTGTTGAAACCCTCCTCACGAGGTCCTTGCATTACGAACTTGAAGATGCTCTGCGTTGGTGCTTGACTGCCAGTTCTTCTGTGATGCTCATAGGAAGTTCTCGTCTGATGATTTTGTGAGTTCCTCTATACTGATCTCTATAGAAGGTCCTGCTGCTGCAGCTGAGCGAAATGTCTAACCCGATCTGGCGATGTTCCATTGCTACTGTTGCTTGTATCTGGTACACTGACTTCCTACCCCCCCACACTGTTTGGGGTCTCTTGCCGGTGTAATTTTTGAATTACAAAGCAAAGGGTTTTGAAATGCCCATTCGTAAACAAACCATAACAACCCCCGTCGATCAGGTCCAGGGCCATCCTTTGCATTCTTCACTTCCCGGCCTGCGCCGATGCTCGGAGGGGCATGGGAAGAGAAAACGCTACTGGGATGATCCTTGAACCTTAACATCTTGTACCCCTATGGAAACCGAGGATACATGGAAGTTGCAAATGGAAAATAATCGAAAATCACCTATGAAAGGATGTTTTACTTCGAAAACCACGGCAGATAATTTGTAATTAGATTGAGGTTTTGAATTGAAAATCTGGATCATATGTTGTAAACGCATGGTTTTTTTTATTGGAAAATCATGGGCAAACATTTTCACATGCAAGGTGTTATATAATTGGAAAATCATTTGCACATGAAAATTTAAATGGAAAATCCTGAGCAATCATCTATACATGAATGTGTTGCATGGAATATCATGGACAATCATTCATGGAACATGATTTTTGAATGGGGGTTTTAACTGGTTATCTACACATGGATGTTGTCATTGGACGAACATTGAGATTCATCTATCAATGCAGGCTATGATTGGAAAATAATTGTGCATCTTCTAGAAATTGATGTTTCAAGTGGACTCTCCACTTGAAAAAGTCATGGAAAACAATCTATACATGAATGTTTTAAATGGAAAAATCATGAAAATAATTTGTAAAAACTGTTTAATTGAAAATCATAGAAAATCAATTGCACATTGATGTTTTTATTCGAAAATCACAGAAAATCATTTGCACCTGGATTTTCTCATTGGACAATCACGGGGACTAATTTGTAAATGGAGGTTTCAATTGGAGGTCATGGGCGGCCATTTTTTAACGAAGGTTTCAAGTGGAAAATGATAAAAACACATGTGCAGATGGTCGACAGATGGATTCCTTAATTGGGGGGGCCATGGAAAACAATCTATAAAGGGATGTTTCAATTGAACATCATGGGTAATCATGTGTAAATTGATGTTTTAATTCGAAAAGCATGAAACATGTTTTTTTTTATTAATGGATGTTCGTATTGGAAAACCAGGGGCAACCATTTATAATGAAGGCTTAAAGTGGAACATCATGGCGGATAATCATTCATGAAAAATTTGGAGAATCATCTATACATGGATGTTTCCATTGGAATACCATGTGTAAACCAAGTTTTTTACTTGGAAAATCATTGGCCAGCATTTATAGATCAATGTTTTAAACGTAACTTCATGGACAATCATGTATAAATGTGTGTCTTTATTGGGAAATCATGGAAACTTATGTGGAAATGACAGTTTTAACTGGAAACATGCGGGAAAATCAATCGTACATGAAGATGTCAAGCGGAACATCATGGGGCATCATCTATAAATGGATGTTTTAACTTGGAAAATGACGGAAATTCCTTTGTAAATGTGTTTTTTGGGGACAATCATACATAATCTTGTATAAATGGAGGTTTTAAGTTGAACATGAATGATTTTTTTAATGGAGGCCGTAATTGGATGAGAATCATCTATACATCGCTATACTTCGTTTTAATTGGAAAATCATTGGAAATCATCGGTGCTTATACTTGGAGGTTTAAGTGGAAAATCATGGGGCATCATCTATAAATGCATGTTTTCCCTTCGGAAAACCAGGAGCAACCCTGTACAAATAGAGTTTGAAGTTGAAGTGGAAAATCATGAAAATATGTTATAAACGGATGTCTTTAACAACAGGCGAGAATCATCTATACACTGATGTTTTAAATGGAAAATCATAAGAAATCATCTATACATGGAAATGTAGTTCAGTTGGAAAATCATGCAGAATCATGTGTTTGGAAAATCATGTGAAATCATTGGCAAATGTTTTTTAATGGACAACTATTGTCAACCATCTATAAATGGATGTTGTACTTGGTAAGTTCTTGGGAATCATCAATACATGGTCAAACTTGGGGAGCCCCAAAGACATGCTTGGAGACCACATGTTGTAAGGAAGAAGTTTTGAAATTTTAACCTAACATTTCCCTACAAATTATAAAACAAAGGTCCCTCCCTGGGTCCAGCGCTCCAGCGATGCAGGGATGCCGATCCAAGGGGATCCCATCGCATCTCAGGACTTGACCATATGGCTTTGCGATCGCTATGCGAAACCGTGGCATCCTTCCCCCATTTTGGAGACTTGATGCGGGACGCTGCGGGACCATGGGTTAATGATGGTTAATGGTTGATGGCTAATGGTGGGCATCCCAATGGCCCAATGGTTGATGGGATTATGGGTTAATGGTTGAAGGCGTGGCATCCTTCCCCCACCTTTTGGTGGGCTAATGGTTGATGGCTGAAAGATGGCGAATCCAATGTCGCAAAATGGGTACCGGGTCTTCTGGAGAGCGATTGTGAGTTCTTCTCCAACATGAAATGATCTATAAGTAAATAAATGACCTCCATTAAACAAGCAAATAAATAGATAAATATATGTATTTTTCTCCTTTAATTCTTGCACCTGCACATCTTACATCTTCTCACCTTACAGCTGCAAATCTTACATGTGCACATGTATCTTATTTCTGCGCATCTTACACCTGCAGACCTTACATATCCTTACATCTTCATATCCGCACATGTTACATCCGCACATTTTACATTTGCACATCTTGCATCTGCACACCTTACATCTTCACATCTTACATCCGTACACCTTACACCTGCGCATCTTACACCTACAAATCTTACATATTCTTACACATTCTACTTTGTTGGCGGTTCGTACTTGCTGAGCTTTAAGTTGTTTATAAGTTGCTTATAAGTATGTTGTACTATGGTTGTACTAACTACAACTTCGATAAGTATACTTACGGGAAGCATGAAGTTAGGGTAAGTTAAAGGATAGATACTGTAGATATAACAACTTATAAGTAGTTATAACTAAAATAAGTTCTCAGCTGGTTTTTTCCTTTTACCAAAAAATGCAAAACCTGAAAACTTATATAAGTTATGAAAACTTATTTTTTTTGCTGCAAAAATCCTAAACTTGAAGATTATACCCTTTTTCTTTGTTTTTTCTGTCAAATTTTCGATATAGCACGTGAAAAATCAATATCTTCGCGTTGCTCACTGGATCTGATGCGCAGCTTCTGTTTGCATTTGTTGTTTCATTTTGGTGGCGCAAAGCATTGCGGAAACGATTTTCCGCAGGAAAGTGTGTCACATGCTGCTAGCCTAGATTTTTCAATTCAATAATAGCTCATGTTTCATCATCCATGCATCTTAATGTATCTTAATGTATCTTTAGGTATCTTTATGTATCTTTATGTATCTTTCGAAACCGGTTGAAAAGATACATAAAGATACGTAAAGATACGTACGTATCTTCCGGAACGGTTTTGAAAGATACATAAAGATACGTAAAGATACGTACGTATCTTCCGGAACGGTTTTGAAAGATACATAAAGATACGTAAAGATACGTCAGAAACAAAAAGATACATAAAGATACATAAAGATACGTAAAGATACATAAAGATACAAAAAGATACATAAAAAACTATAGCAAACTCTACAAGATTACATACGTCACCTCGTTGCCACAGTTAGCGTCCTTAAAAAAACATTGTTTTTTTTTTCTCATATGTGCCTTCTTTGAAAGCAATGCCTGGCTACAGCGCGGTCCTCTGGACCGCGTGGTTGCGGTCCTCTGGGTCGCAAAGATGCGGTCCTCTGGACCGCAAAGCTTCCAAACACGCGAACCTTGATGCAAAACAATGAAAAATGTTAAACACCAAAATTTTGAAAACCTAAAAACTTATAGAAGTTATAACAACTTATTTAAACTTATCGAAGTTATGGAACATAGTTGTTTTCAAGGAAAACATAACTTCCATAACTTCGATAAGTTTACTTATATGTGCTACAACTGCTATAACTACCACAACTTACTTATAACTTCCGCAAGTACGAACTGCCAATAAAGTAGCATATGCAATTCTTGCATTTGCAAATCTTAAATCTTCACATTTATATAATCTTAACTTCTTACATTTGCTCATCGTACATCAGCACACCTGCGCAGCTTACATCTGGACATCTCGGATTCAAATCTTACATCTGCACATCTTCACATGTTTCACCCGCACATCTCAATATCTGCTCTCTCTTCTCTCTCTTCTCTCTGTTCTCTCTGTTCTCTGTGTTCTCTCTCTTCTCTCTCTCTCTCTCATCTCTGTCTTCTCTCCTTCTCTCTCTCTCTCTCACTCTCTCCCCTCTCTCCTTCTCTCCTTCTCTCCGTCTCTCCTTCTCTTTTAAAACCCTACAAGAAACCATCCCATGAACTAACCATAGAATGGTGTCATTGTAAATTGTGCCAAATGGGGGTATGCCCAACAATCAATCCCAATTAGCGATGATTTACCTGGGTTTCTCTTGCATCTCAATCTGAGGATTATCTGCAGACCTTCATTCTCTTCGCGGCCTTTATGATCCATGCCGCTGGCGGTTTGATGCTGACCTTGCGGGTTCACGGTAAAGGTAGTTGGTGGATGCTGCTGGGTACCTTGGTGGCTTGTCCGGGGCAGAAAAGCTGCGGATATTTTAGACACACCCGACGGCTATGAGAAAGAATGATGCATGGATCGATCTATGGATGGGATGAACGAGTAGATAGATCTATATATATATGTATATATATATATATATGATTATATATGATTATATATATATGATTATATATGATTATATATATATGATTTTATGATTATATATATATGTTGTATGTTAACAGGCTTCCTGCTTTGGGTGGACACCTGTGGAGGATTGTCAATGACAGGGCGAGGAAAACGCGTTCTCGTGGAAACCCTCAAAGCAAAGAACATCATGTTATCCTAAAAATTGTATGGTTCGGAATTGTCTTAAAATGCACCCCCGCTCTTCGGGAGCGCTCTGGACCTTGGCCAAGGTGATTTGTTTAACAACAGTTTGATGAGTTGCAAACTAATTGAATTCTTTGAAGCTAAATCAGCGGTCAAACCATTGCAATATTTTAAGCCCATCATACTTGCCGATGGTTTGTTGCTCCCAGCAACGCTCAGCCAATCTTGAGTTAAAGTCAAAACACCCGGAAATTGTATTGCACATAGATTTTAAAATGTTAAAAAAAGTGAGGAAAAACAACCTCCTGTGGCTCTCCTCAACTGCAACCATCAAAGACGTAATCTACTCAGGGTAAGGAGACCAGCCGCCAAAAAAACGTCCCACACCCCACCATGGATCAACCGTCAACATACTTATGGCCAACAACCAAGAAGGGGGTCTCGGGATGGATTTATGAAATGGTTCCCTCACCAGCCTGGACTATACTAATATGCAAATGTTGAGTTCCATCACTGACCGATCCCTCCAAAAAAACAACCATGGAACTCATTGGTGATAACGGTCAGGCTTTTCATCCAGTTTTTATCATCAGTTACTGGATATATTAACTGTGCGGCTCCGCTCTGGGGATTTTGTCATTGATAAGCACTGTGGAGGCTCAATAAGTTTTGAAATATGAACCGTTACTCTATGACTATCTTAACACAGAGTGTCAGCATGTGGTATATAATATTGAGTCCAATGACAGCAGCCGCCTAAGCCTTCGTACATGATGATTCCATTTACATTTCAATGAGTACAATCCCATTTGCTCTTTTAAAAAGGTTTTGATGATGGGGTGATGAAAAGCAGCCCAACAACCCTTCGGAATGAGGGTTTTTTTGTTTTGATCAGGTTCAGGATTTTGTTTTGGATTCTTGCTTTTCTGCTTTTCTTGGTTGTTTGCTTTTCCGCTTTTCCTGCTTCTTTGCTTCTTTGTTTTTCCTGCTTCTCTACTTTTCTGCTTCTCCGCTTTTCTGTTTCTCCTCTTTTCTGCTTCTCGCTGCTTATTTGCTTTTCTGCTTCTCTGCTTTTCCCTGCCACAAAATACATAAACCCTAAAAAACAATGTAGAAATCGTATACCAGCCAGCCCCATATCAACCCTACATAAACCCAAAAAACACCCCACCACAAAAAAAAACAAAAGCAACTCCAAGTAAACCCTAAACACATCCCAAATAAACCTAAATAGATCCTAAACCAATCCTAAGATCCTAAGTAGGTCTCAAGCCAAGCCTCATACACCCTAAAACCAACCCTAAATAGATCCTAAGCAAAATGACAGGTTGAAGTACCACAAATATAGCACATACCCTGCAAAATGGAAGGTGAACATGTGAACATGTAGCAAATACTATGGAAAATTGCAGGTTCTAGTTCCAAACTGTTGCAAATACAAGGCAAATTGTACCAGGAAAGACATAACAACCTGATCATTCCTCACCCCTTCGGAAATGATGATGCCATTCAAATTTTGGACCAGTAGAATTACGAGCCTTATCGAGCCTTGAACATGGAAAATACAACAACTGAATTTCTGCTTTAATGGGGAATCCATGGGAATCCTTGTCGCCGGTATGTGTTCGGTTGAAGAGTCAGGGGGTACAGTATACTGCCAACTTTAGAACTCAAAGTTTTTCAATGATACCTTCTATCACCTCAGTCGTCATCATTTATCCCTGGGCCTACTAACTGGGCGTAAGGTGTATTTAAGGTATTGATTTACTTATTTACTTGTTAGGGAGTAATGGTTTGATTTTTGACACGTTAGCTTGCATGTTTTTACCTATTTTAACAGCAAACATGTATATGATATGTAGATATGCGTATATGCAGGTAAATCGCTACATGGATATAGACAGATCCATAATTACGTATATAGAAGAATTAATACATGGAGAGAGATGGATGGATACGCAAGACAAGATCACATTAGTAAGGATGAATACTGGGACGTAG
>CAMXCT020001460.1:80000-107500 GCA_947184155.2 Cladocopium goreaui | reverse complement strand
GGTGTTTGATTGTAGAGATGCGCTTGGCTGCTGCCAGCTGGCAGTCTAAGAATTGCTTGCTGCGCTATTCTCGCTCCAAACTGCGAATTTTGATAAAGATGTGCTGCGTGGTGGCAGTGCTGTGCTGGAGTGGGCCGTTTCGTTCCAGACCCCGTTCCATACCGTTCCATACCCGTTCCAGACCTGGACCACCCATGTACCACCCCTGACCCACTGGTGAACACATGGCAGGTTCTCACATGGACTGCTCGTAAGCCATCCTTTGCGTGTGGGTTATGGGAGGGTAGAGTCTTGCCATGCAGGGACACAATCTACCCCATACGGACCTCTGAGTTTTAAGAGTAGGAGGTGGGACCTGCGTGACAGGTCTGAAGCTGAGTCGACAGCTTCACATGGTAGCCAGTGGGTGACACTGGCTACCGGTCGTGTCGTATCTAGTGCACGAGCACTGGCCATGCAAGGCAAACCTGCGTTGAACAGGTGTACAACAAGGATGTCGTGCAGATGAGGAGTAGCTTCAACGTGCATATCCTTGAGATGTATATTATATATGTATACATATAATGTATATATATATATATTTATTTATTTATTTATGTATAGCCTATATATTTCATCACACTCCAAAGGTCCGGAACAAGACCAGTTACGAAGCCCCTTCATTCCATACGTCCGGAACACCGCGGAACGTTCCATACACAATTTTGACTCGGGACCAAATATATAGAAATCAGGTTAGGGGCTGGGAGATGGATTGCAGGGGGAAATCTACAGCCTCCAAGATTTGATGCTAAAAAAGAAACTGTAAGAAAATTGGGTCCAGATATCAATGTTCCCCAAGAGCAATCGATTGACAGGTTGTTAGGTCCATCCTGATGCCACAGCTGTGCTCGATTTTTGTCCTGACTCTGAAAGGTCCCAAAACAGACTTTGATCATGTCCGTGCTGGCAATTTATGGCAGTTCTTCTGATAGATTGCATGGAAAACTTTCAACACTGGTGAAGCAAAGCTGCTAAGTTGAAACAAACCGCTTGGATTTGTAGATATGAGATATTGCGTGTATACATGTGTATACCTATGCGTTGTTACCATGCCGGAGTTTGGATGAGGCTGTCCTAGATTCCACTTGGATCAAAGAAAACATCTAACATCTGTGGATTTAAACCCAATTTTGGCAACTATGTACTGGTTACTCCATATTAATTTGATGCATTCGCGTTTTTGGCTCTTACGTGGATGAATGATGATTTTCATGTCAACCCCAGATCCAAAAATTCATCCTAAGGTTCTTTGTTTTTGACCCCAGAAACCAGTGATGAGTTTTACCTTACGACACTGGGGCCCAATGAGTCGCCATGGCCCGTCTGGACTATTCGCGGTTCAATGGACTGGGCGACTCAGACAGCGAGGAGGAGAGTACGCCCGCTGCGCAGGCAAGGCCGCTGGGGAAACATCGAGGAATGGCAACAAACATGGGGATTTAACCATGTAAAAATGAGGATTAAACCATCAAAAATGGGATTTAACCATCAAAAAGTGGAATTTACCTGTCAAAAAATGAGATTTGACCATCAAAAATTGGGATTTAACCATCAAAAATTGGGATTTACCCAGAAAAAATGGTGATTCAACCAATTTGAAATGTTATTTTTTTGGGGAGGGGCTTGATTTATAATGGTTTAACCATGTCAGATGTAAAATATGGGGAGATCAATGGAGATGTTATCACGGGGATCTGATTTTATCACAGATGGGTTGAAGCCAGCCATCAATCAACCTTCTGCAGCAGCTATCCAGAGGTTGTGGGGGGAAGGAGCCATGGGTATGCATAACTTATCTAAGTTCAATATAGGTGTAACTGCGTTTTGAAAGAATCGAAACAAGTCAGGTACGTACGATGCTTGGTGCGACGGTGCGATGGTGCGGTGCAATGGTGCAATGGTACGGTGCGATGGTATGGTGCGATGGTACGGTGCGATGGTGCGATGGTACGGTGCGATGGTACGGTGCGATGGTGCGATGGTACGGTGCGATGGTACGGTGCGATGGTGCGATGGTACGGTGCGATGGTGTGATGGTATGGTACGATGGTGCGATGGTACGGTACGATGGTATGCGATTGTTTGCGATGGTACGCAGCTGGATGCACCATGAGGTTGAGGTGGTGTGATGGTGTGGCTGCACTGATCGATGGTGCCTGTCATGTTTTGTGATAGTATACTGATGAACCATGGGATGTTATACTGGTGTGGCACCATGGTCAGTTGTAATACAGGTTCATGTGTGCAAAGTCACAACCATCTACCTGTAATAGTTATATATTTATTCATAATTTTTCTAAGTTGCACAACGTCCAAAACCAAGTAAGAGAATGGTTAAACGAAAAGGTCCAAAAATCAGATTTTATAAATTCCTTATTATTTGTTTCGGTATGTTTCGGAGTCACACGCGTGAAACCAATATAGCTTGATTTTTCTGAGAAACATTTAAACTCTCAAGTTTGCAGAGTTGATGTTCATTTGATGTCCATGATTTTTTTGGCATCGGCAAAAGCAGACATGCAAATGTATTCCAAGCAAACTTAACTGTAACTTTGGTGGATTTGTTTGGTATTGGATGGACAGCAAAAAAATGAACACCTCATAGGCTTTGACAACAGGAGCACGACGTCGCAGACAAGGAGTCCAGTGTGCTTTATTGTATTATAGATGTATTATATATATACTGTATATGAGGGTTGCTTTCGTGTCAATATTGTTACCCTGAAGCACATGACCTATGCACGTTCCTCCTTGTTTCTTTCTGGTTGCAAGGTTTTGGCAAACATTGGGTTCAACAATTTGAAATCAAGTAAGAAAACTATAGAAAACTATATAATACAATTTGCTCCAAAGAAACCAAAATCTCTCGGGGCATTTTTGTTTCAGGGCAGGTTTTTTAAATCGCGGCCAAACCTTTTCCTTGAGATGCTCTTCCCAGTGTTCCAAGGGGATATCAGCAGTGAAGTTGGCCTTCCTATGGGGGCAAGTTGTGAGATTATTGGTGTGTTTCAAAAGGAGTCCAACTGTTTTGAAACGAAGAAGAAAGCTCTGACCAACAGTACCCCAAACCACAAAACAATGCAAACAAACATGCCCTTACACAAAACCATGCAGTTGAAGGCAATGGGCACCACAAGAGAAAACCGATTCGGGGCAGAGGGTTGACGGTGCGATCCAATCTTAGTATTGCATCAGCAGTGATATATAGTTTAGCCAAGGGTCGATTAATAGTATGGTTGACATGTTGTGCGAAGAACATCCCACTTTCATGTCAAAGACTTCAATGACACATTAGGACATACTTTTCACTATACCGGCGCGCAAGTCTAAGCGTCAAACAAGAGTGAGGCAGGCTGAAATATACCATTGCAGGGGTGAAACCATGGGTTACTGTACCAACCATCAACCATTGAATATGTTTGTTCTGCTTCCGGCCTGGTTTCTTGATGACCCCAGCTCTGGCCGTTGGCTGCACATGACACATGAAAACACAAGCAGGCAAGCAGAATCTCCCACACTCAGCCATTCGCAAATTACCCGTACCACGGCATCGCGCCGCAACACTACATACCCATACATATCGTACTACGCCATTGTACCATTGTACTGTCTAACGTACCATCGTACCGTACCATCGTACTGTACCATCGTACTGTACCCACTTTCACTTGTACGTACTTGTAGGGTGTTGGCCGTACCAATTCATTTTAAGTATTGGGTACAGTCAACATCCTACAAGTGGGTACAAGTGAAACCAGGTACGGTACGGTGGTACGGTGGTACGGTGGTACGGTGGCACGTTACGATTCTGACTGTTGCCCAGGCGCCAGCCGTGGAGCAAACCTCCTGAAGGGGAAACAACATCAAATTGTGGATATGTGACCTTTGACCAACATTTATCACCATCAACATCACCACAATCATCACCATCATCATTCATCATCACATTTTCTTGTGTAATATCATCTCCTCCCTCCTGCTTTCTTTCGGGCCACACCGGCCACACTGTTGTCTACTTTGCTTAGATTGCCAAAAACGATGAATTCTGCGTGGACTAAGTGAGCAACACACCCACAGAGCACAATATGAGCAGTTCATCGAGACAAACAAAAAGTAACCATGGCGGAATGAACATTTTTTTTAAGCAGAGACAGAGAATTTCGTGGTAATACTTGCCAAAAAAACAATGTTTCCGTACCAACTTCATGTACCTTGCAAGGTTTAATCAAGATTGACTTTGCAAACTAATTTAGTGTACCGTGCAAGCTAAGCCAATTTGATTTGCAATTGACACAATCTGATTCTTTTGCTAGCATTGCAGGCTGAACTAATTTCTCTAACAAATATTGATTTTATTATAGTTTGCTTGAATGCTGGCCATTACAAAATACAGATGAACATGAACTGCTTGACTTCACCCCTCAGCTTTGTTCAATGTAGCCTTTCCGCTGTTGGATCAAACCTCCAACTCATTATACACAACCACAAAACACACAAACTGTTCATGACATGTAGCTGTGCAGATCTGTGTAGCCCATTTCAACACCAAAACCCTGTGTAGAATGGGTTGGTAGGAAAAATCAACTCAATTGAACAAGCATACCACGAAAGACAGGCCGCCTTAGTATCAAATCAAAGCCGACTCAAAACACATCTCAATGCCGCTGACTTAGTTGGACATTGCACATCCCTATTCCGGCCGTACCGTTAAAGGCAGCCTCGTTCCATTCGGTACTGGTTTAAGCCTTAAATTCACGTCATGTTGCAAGGCACAAAACATGCCATCAAGTCCTTTACAAAAAAATATTCGAGCAAAGCTGTCAGAAAAGACTTTCAATCAATTGTTGGAAATAGTTGTGTGATTTGTGAGTATCCTTATCGGAAATTTAGCAATTCAGTCAAACAACCGTTAGCTCCAGAAATATTGTTAAGAAATATTGTTAGCTTCAACATCCCATATATTATATATTTAAAACATATGTTAGATTTTTTAAACATGTTAAAACTAGTTTGTTTGTCAATCACTTAATAAATTTACCAGGTTACCAATTTAAAAATATCATATGGTTTAGTCTATGTCATAGAGTATGTAGAATACATTCTTTTTTAATTTCAGCGATTGTATATCAAATTTCATCATTTTTGTACTAGCAGTTACTAGATTAAATTGTATGTGTGTAATAAATATAATATACATATATGTGTGTGCGCCGTTATTGATAAACATATAGTCACTGAAATGCTTTCTCGACGTCGACAATGTATGGTTTGTTTTGGGATTGTTTTCACAATTATAATATTCAAGATTTAACAATCATCAAAGTATCGTCCCACTGTACCATACATCATCTACTGTACAATCGTACCATGGTACCATACATATACTATATCATTGTACCAACGTACCGTACCACCGTACCTATCGTACCAGGGGTATATCGTACCAGGATTTAAGTATCTATAATCACACCTATCTTGAACCTAGATAATGCATAACATCCTCGACCCTCCACTGCCGAGGAAAAAATGGTCGTTCTAAGAAGATAGGTCAAACAAACCAAAACATGATTCACTTTGTTCCAAACATGTATGTTTCCGGGAAAATCTCAGCACTACGGCCGGGTACACAAACCGTGATGATTTTTGGAAAAACAAAAAAACCCGAAAACTACCTAAAACAACGAGATTTCAGGATTTTCGGGTTTTTGCGTTTTTTTGGTGAATTTTTGGCGTTTTTTTTTGCGGGGTTGCGGGCTTTATCCCTAGTCGTTTGATGCGCTGCAAACATTTTTTGGCCTTTGTCTCACCAAACAAAAAAACATGCAATATCATGCAATCAAAGCCCTAAAATCGAAGACCAAAGTAGTATCTAGGTGTTTGGGGTAAAATCAGTCGATATAGGTCAAATTCCGAAAACACATATTTTTCTAGGATTTGGAGGGTCGAGGATATCATATATATATATATCATATATTTTGAAATATTTTATATATATATATGATATAATGCCAACACCGGAGTAATAAACGCCCCCCCCACAAGGTCAGATGGACCTTGTCAGGTCTTTTCTGTTTCACCCCATGTAGAGAGAGAGAGAGAGAGCATATATATATATATATTTGTATTTATATATACCTGGAGTCTCCACTACCCTTTGTTTTTGGGGTCGTTTGCAAAACACCTCTTTTTTGGGTACGTTTGATACTTTTTGGGGTCGTTTCATGCAAAAAAGGCCTTTTATCTTCCAAGCAGGTGCTGGCTATATACACTAAGCATTACTAAGCTAAATCATGTGAGCGTTTTGTGCTTGTCCTGTCTGATGTTGGATCAGGCACCCTCACACATCATTCAGACCCAGGCGCGTAACTAAAACTTCATGGCCGAACAGCTTTGGATCCACAATTCGCGTCTAACTCTAACTATAAAACCTTCGCCTGCTTTTTGTAATTTAATGAGCTGCGGGGGCAGACATTTGCACATTGCGACACTTATGCGGAACATTCACGGGGTTTGAGGACATCCACTCGCCCTGATCTTGTGGTGCCAGCTGCTGAAACAGTTTTGACGGATGGACGGACGTGAAGAAAAAGGTGTTTTTTGGAAAAAAAGTCCTTTTGGTTCGGACGGGTCCAAACTGGACGGATATTTCCGTACTTTGGACGCATTTTTCCGTACTTTCGGACGCCGTCCGGACGGCCCTCAGCAAAAAAAGGAAAAAGGTACGTTTGAAGAAAAAAAGGCCTTTGCATGTTTGCGTTGTATGGGCAAATCTTCCAAGGACAAGTGTCACCAAATTTGAGCAATGCACCCGCATGTCCGCAACTGAGTGTTGAGACCTACCCTCATGCGTGCAATAATGAAAGAGCAAAGCGCGTCCAAAAATAAAAGCAAGGAAGATCGAAACCATGGCATCAAACATGTAAACGAGAACCAATACTTTGGAAATCTTTGCTCCTGCATCTTCAAGCAGCCAAAACAAAATGGCACCTGCAACAGTGAGTTGCAAGTTGGCAATGTGGCACATTTATTTGATTTCCACAGTTTCAGCTGTACCTCCATGAGTGAACATCACTAACATGCAAAAACAGTACTTGATTTCAAAAAAGTACTTTTGGAATTTCTTGAAAGACACCAAAACATACAGGGTCGTTGGAGAGTCAAGGTATATATATATATATATATCGGTATATATATATAATATTATATTATATATTATTATATTATATTATATTATATTGTATTGTATTATATTAAATTATATTTTACTATATTATATTATGTTACTTTGTATTTTATTATGTTGTAATATACTATATATTATTATGTTGTATTATATATTATTAAATTATATTATGTTATATTATATTTTGTTATACCCTCCGACGGGGTGTTCACGCGCAGACACATGGCGGAACGTGCATTTTGTACTGGTTTTTACAATGTTTTGTGCTTCTCTACAAGGTAGCCCTGGGGGGGGGGGCAGGAACAACCTTTTCTTCGACCATTTGCACTGGTTTTTACATTGGTTTTTCGCGTTTTCGCATTTTTTTCTTGGCACCATGTGCGTTTTCCTTTGGTTTTTACAGTGTTTTCAGGCTTCATGACGTTGCTGCTGCTATGTTGGACATTCGTGTGGGGTGGGGAGGGGATGTTAACGTTCCATATAACTTAAAATAGTTGTTGATGCTACGCCACGCTGGGGTGGGGGGGATGTTAACGTTCCATATAACTTGCTCACGTTGTTGATGCTACGCCACGCTGGGGTGGGGGGGGATGTTAACGTTCCATATAACTTGCTCACGTTGTTGATGCTACGCCACGTGGGGGGGGATGTTAACGTTCCATATAACTTGCTCACGTTGTTGATGCTACGCCACGCTGGGGTGGGGGGGGATGTTAACGTTCCATATAACTTAAAATAGTTGTTGATGCTACGCCACGCTGGGGTGGGGGGGGATGTTTTCTCCAAAGAAGAGAAAGGTAACTGTTGTCGGTGGAGATAACAGTGCCGAGTCAGAAGTTGCCAGAGGCAAGCAGCAGTTGAGACGAATTAATCGTCTAGGAAGGAGCAGTCCAGCCAACAATCACATTGACTTGCTGGCCGCGAGACGCCTTCTCTTGAAACCAGGCCTGATGACTGTGCTGAAAGCACTGGAGATATACAGACTCCACAGGCTCGGCTCTTTAGGTCGGCATCCTGAGACAGCCTTTTCGCAGGAGGACGCTGACTTCTTGTTCAGCTAGCCGAAGATCTGACTCAGCAAAGGTGAAAAACCAAGTCGGCCGCGCGTGAACAGGCCGTCCGACCGTTGTTATATTATGTTATATATTATATTTTGTTATATTATGTTATATGTTTATTATGTTTTTTAGTTTGTTGTATTATGTTATTTTATATTATGTTATGATATGTTGAATTATATTTTGTTTTATTATATTATATTATATTTTTATATTATGTTGAATTATATTTTGTTATATTATATTACTTTATATGTTATTATGTTTTATTCTGTTATATTATAAAATATTATATGTTATTTTGGAAACAATCCGACTGGAGAGTGACCTAAGTTGTGCAGCTGCAGTGAATTTCATGAACGACCGAGCTCTTGGATCAAGTTCAATGTGAACGTGAATGAATCAATACATGTATCAGATTTCATGTCTTGTGTTTGGTCACTTTTTACTGGTAGGGGGTTTTCGTGCCATGGCTTCATTTGCAGATGGCTTCTTTGAGCCCTGCCAGTTCTCTGCACCAAAGTCCCCAGGTGACGCTCAGCCCAGTGGATCAGCGAGGCAGCCAGCATTTCCTCTGACTGGTGAGTCAGGCTTGTCAGCGGTTGATGTGGATGCTGATGGACCAGCAGACTTCCTAGGTTCACCCAGCAATCATGATGCTGCCATCGACCAATATCAAGATGCTGATGACGAGGCTGCACCTGGGGACCTCAAAGGTTTCAGGAAACGATGGTCCAAGAGAAGAAAGGTGACCGAGGAGACCGAGTACAGTCCATCCTTGCTACAGGAACAGTTCCCGCCGGAGCCTCCAGTTGAGCGCCTTATGAAGATTAGTTCCAAGAATGATGACTCTGCATCGTTTGTCAATGCTTTTGTGGATAGGATCACTCCATCAACCATAGTGATGCCTTGGGAGAATGCTTTCATGGCGCCAATTTTTGGAAGTCAGTTTTGTGAGACAAAGCTTTCAATGCCGGCCCAATGGAGTGAGACGTTTGCAGACCCACTCAAGCATGCGATGCCAGAAGCAACACCAGACGCAGTAGCGCCAGTTGACTTCAGAGTGTTGAAGTGCATCAGGAACCTGGCCGACATGGACTTCATCCAAGCACGAGAGAAGAAGTTGACCAACGCGCTGGTGAAGATCAAGTGCGTCCTTGAGATCAACTGGGACGCCAGCGGTGTAGGCCGTCAGTGCTTGGATAGCTCTGGCGTGCCGCGGCCCGACATGGAAGACACTCTGACCTCAGTCATTGGCACAAGGTCACCATCAACAGTTGTCAAGAGATGCAACGCCGTATTGGCCTATCACAGGTGGCTTGCAACATGGGTAGATGCTACAGCTATCCCCTTCTCTGAGCCGCTCGTGTGGGACTATCTGGTTCACCTGCGGCGATGTGGTGCGGCCGCAACTAAGGCGATGTCGTTCGTCCAGACACTCAGGTTTTGCCAGCACGTCTTGCAGGTGGATGGGGCTGACCTTTGCGTTGCCAGCCGACGGTTGGTAGGTCAGTCTGAACTCCAAGCAGCATTGAAAGGGCCTACCAAGCAAGCACGGCCGCTGACAGTGATGGAAGTCAGGAAGCTGCAGAAGTTCATGGCTGACCCATCCAAGGAATTGCAAGAGAGGTTGATTTGCAGCCACCTGGTCCTCATGATTTACACTCGAAGCCGCAACAGTGATCTGGCATACGTGGAAGGCATCTCTCATGACAATGCAGTGCGAGAGGGCCGGGATGAGTTCAGCGGGTTCATCCAATTTACAACTCGGTACCACAAATCTGCCAGGTCAGTCGAGACCAAGTCCTTGCTCATGCCCATCATTGCTTGTGGTGAATCAGTCGGGCCCGAACCATGGTTGGACTTGTGGATGTCCTTGCGGAAGAAAGCTGGCCTGCCGACATCAGGTCGCCTCGAAGGCGCTGTCATGCCAGCTCCAGATCTAGCCCGGCTGGGGCAATGGCTGGTGCGGCCAATTTCCTGCGCCGAAACCACCAAGCTGCTTCGGGCCTACCTTCAGTGTGATGACGCTGACTTGAAGTCCCACTCTTTGAAGCGCACAGCCCTTAGCTGGGCGGCCAAGGCTGGTGTGGATCGAGAGCAACGCAGACTACTCGGTCGCCACGCCAGTGCAGTGCAAGGCTCCGACAGCATCTATGCAACAGACCTCATGGTTGACCCGGTGCGTGCCGTGGGCGCTGTCGTGAAGCTCATCCGAAGTGATCAGTTTCTTCCTGATGGAGACAGGTCTGAGTTTTTCCCTCAAGGGAATCCTGCCGATCCCACTGCACCGGTCTTTCAACCGAAGACACCGGGCACCTTCAAGATGCCGATGACTCCTGCGCCGCTGAAGGAGCCGGTTAAGGCGCCAGAGGTGCCAGGTCTGGATGTGAAGGAAGAGCCACCAGCCATCAAGGTTGCAGCCCAAGTGATTGAAGAGATCGACCTGGTCACCTCCGACTCAGAGACATCTACTAGTGGTGATGACTTTGTGGAGTCCGAGTTGGAAGACGAGCAAGAGCTTGAGCCTGCAAGCCGCGACGTCCTGAATGAGGACTACAACGATGCCTGGGTCCAACATAAAAAGACCAAGACCATCCATGCCATCAAGGGCATGGGAAACCAAGTGTCCGACTCAGTCTATGCCAATGGTGAGATCATGCAAAACAAGGCCACAAAGTGTGGCAGGCTCACCAGCTCCAACTTTACCGTCGTCAAGGAGATTGCGGACTGGACCTCGAAGTGCCGCCTGTGTTTCAAGGGTAACAGAGACCCTTATGCCCAGTTTCGTTGACCTGGAGGCGGTGTCAAAAAGGTTCAGTTGGAGCAGTTGGCAAGTGTCAGTTGCAGTGAGTTACATGTGTAATCTCATTCATTTGTTTTCGCACTGATGTCAGTTGTTCATTGAGCAGTCATGTGACAGCTGCGTCCTATGTTGGACGACCTGCCTATGTTGGCAGGGTGACAGCCACCTATGTTGGTGAGCTGGGACTCATGTGAGTCCAATACCCATGCATGTGCATGGAAGGCTGATATGTTTCAGCAGTGTCATGTGACACCGGCTATGTTGCCTGATCATGCAATGTTGCAGCCTTTTATGGCCCGTGAAGTCAGCCTGCATTTGAGCAGGACTGCATTGTGCACCAGCATCTCAACTTGCACAGGTTTGCAGCGTTGCATCATTTTAGACTTTCATGTGTACTTGATGCGATTTACTTAACTTTCCTCTTGTTAGCAACTGTCAGGTGGTATCATTTTTGCACTTGCTTTGTTTCTGTTTTGCACCGTTGCCGCCTGCAGCCATGACATCCATTGTGGAGTCTGAAGCCCATTTCAGGAAACGTTGTCAGGAGACAGGCTTGTCTGACCGTGGCCTTGCAGCCGTGATAGCGTCAGGGTACTCAAACCTTGGACAATTGGCATTTGCCAGTGGCCAACCAGGCCAGCCGTTGAATGAAGCTGATTTTCAACGCTTTGGACAGAATGTTTTGGGAGGCCTGGCCACCATGGCCGACATGAGCACATTGAAGAGGTTGGTTTTTGAAGGGCAGACAATGCTGCTGGCCCAGCTGCGAGATCAGGTGGTGAACCCTGACGCTGCCAGCACTCGAAAGCTGCCAGCGGTGGAGAGGAGCACCAAAATGCAGAACTTGAAGGCACGCTTGGCCGGAGTGGTCATCGAGAAGGCGTTAGAACCTAGCTACGCCCTCCTGGATGCAGTGGCTCAGCAATGGGAGTCAAAGCAGTTGGCATACCTCTCTCCTGAGAAATGTACATCCAGAGAATGGGAGATCACTATGTCGAAAACGGCCAAGCAGCTATCCATTGACACTGACAAGCTGCTGGTGAAGAGCGAGCAGTCTGTGCCTGACCAGCAGGTATCAACCGAGATGCAGGTATTCGAAGCACTCAGACGCCGTGGCATAGCCCTGGCTTTCACGGACTCCCTGTCTTGGGAGGTCCATGAGAGGTACCTTCAAAGGCTTTTTCAACACCTTCGAAACGATGCACCAGAAGGATATACAAAGACCACGCTTCAGCAGGTCCTACGTGCAGATCGTGAAGTTTTCATGCACATGATCCAGCGGGACGTGTCGATGAGGAGGTCGCCGGACAATACACTGGCGATGGATACAGCCATCCTTGAAGCTGTATCATCATACGAGGTTGGCTTCCACCTGATGCCGCTGCCCAAGAAGGTTGAGAAGGCAGAACCGAAGCAACAGCCTGCTTCGTTGTATGGAGGATGGCAGTCTGGGCGGCGTAATCCACAGCAGCCCTATGCAAAAGGCTCGGGGAAGACCAAAGGCAAAGGCAAAAGCAAGCGGGCAGCCGGCATGGTCCCCAAGGAGCTCCAAGGTCGAGACAATGTGTCCATGGACACACATGGCAGGAGGCTGTGCTTCGAGTTCAATATGGGGCGTTGCACAAAGGTCCCCAATGGTGGCGAATGTGACCGCGGTTTTCATTTATGCATGCGACGAGGATGCCATGCACCCCATCCTGAATCAGAGCACCCTGCCAAAGACAAGGGCACGAGCAAAGCCACCGCTTGACTATATGAGCGGATTCAGAGGGCTGCCGCCCGTGGTGCCTCGCTGGCTGATTGCCTGGTCATTGAGGTATTTGCAGGAAGCAGCCGGGTTACGGCATGCCTACGCCAGTTGGGTTTAGGCAGTAGCTTCGGAGTGGACTACAAACGACACAAGGGTGCCGCTGGTCCAGTCATACTTGCAGACCTGTGCACGCCTGAAGGCGTTGCGCTGCTATGGTCGTGGCTGCAGAACGAACAAGTTCTTGCAGTATTTTTAGCGCCGCCTTGTGGTTCCGCCTCCAGAGCGAGACAGATACCGCTGAAGAGAAAACATTTCGGCCATCCATCCCGGAGACATCATGGGCCACGACCACTGCGAGATGATGCAAACCCCAATGGATTACCTGATCTATCTGATACAGATAAGCAGAGGGTTTCTTTGGCAAATCAACTTTATTTTCTGACTGCACAGATTGTTCAGTGGGCCGTTGAAAACGGAGTCATTGTATGTGTGGAAAACCCGCAGTTCAGCCTTTTTTGGGCCACGACCTTTTGGCAACAGGTTGCACATCTTTTGGAATATTCTGTTTTTCACTCATGTCAATATGGAAGTTTACGTCAGAAGAAAACGATGTTTGCGTTCAACATTGATGAATTCCATGCAATCAATGCCACCTGCAAAGGGCAGAATAGCAAACACAAGCATGCTGCGTGGGGTTACAACCGAAAAACCAAGTCATTTGCCACTGCAGAAGAAACAGCATACCCCATGGGGCTTTCGAAGATGATTGCAATGGTCATTGTGCGCTGCTTGATCCGATTGGGCATTCAAGCCAATCCGGAGACATTGGAGGCAATTCAACCTGTGTCCCTCCAAGCGTTACAAAAGATGAGAGCAGCGACAGGAACCCAGTCGAGATCTAGCAGGATTCCAGCGCTGGTGCCAACATACCAGACGCGTTTTCGACTGGCAGGGACGGAAGATGACCTCCCGAGTGCACATCTTTTTCAACGGCTGCGGGATGATGTCACCATTGCCTCCAACCCATTGCAAGTTCTACCTAAAGGTTCCAAACTTCTTGCAATTACCCCGGCTGACAGCCTTGTAACGGGGGATGATGAGTTTTCGCAGCCGGAGGTATTCAAGCTCAGTGCACCTGATACAAATGATGCGCCCCAACTCCTGCAAACATGGGGCATTCCCTGGAAACCAGAGCAGTTTGTTGATCAGGTGGTACAAGCTGGGCACCCAATGGACATGGCGACCTTTTTGCCAGCCAGGTTGAAAGCGCTGTTGGAGACCTATAAATGCAAAGACTGCGACAAGAGGAACAGTGACAGGTTGTCAGCAATGCAGTTTTGGTTGAAGCGTGCTCTGGACCTCAAGCAATCAGAGCGCGAGCTGCATGAGAGCCTCCACCCTGGCGTTGCACAAGTGCTGAATGGGAAGCGTATTTTACTTTGGCGACAGATGCTTGAATCAATTGAGTATGAGGACATGGGTGTTGTGGAGGAATTCTCAGCTGGAACCCCTTTGACTGGGGAATCGCAGGTGACAGGGCTATGGCCCAAGAAGTTCAGGCCAGCATCCATGACGGCATCTGACTTGGAGAAGGTGGCTTCAGCTCAAAGGCCGCTGCTTACATATCAATCTTTTGAGTTCATGGACGCCGACATCATAGCAGCAGTTTGGCAACAGTCACAGGATGAGGTGGCAGCAGGTGAGCTTGAAGGCCCCTTCGACATTGAGGACCTGCCCCTTACGTTTCCTCTGAGCAAGAGGTTCGGCATCAAGCAGTCCTCGAAGATCCGATGTGTGGATGACTTCACACAATCATCCATCAATGCCTGTGCACAGACTTGTGAATCGCCGAAGCCTCACACCGTGGACATCCTGTGCAGCATGTGCCTGGGCCTCATGGGCATATCAGGAGATGGAACTGTTTGGCAGGCCCGCAGCTTTGACCTCAAACGGGCGTACAGGCAGTGTGCAATACGTCCAGACCATGCTTGCCACAGTTTCATCGCAGTAGCAAATCCAGAAGCCCAGCAGGTGAAATGCTTCAAAATGCGTGCGTTACCATTTGGCAGTGTAATGTCTGTACATTCATTTTTGCGTGTGGCACACAGTCTGTGGGCGATCCTTGTGACAATTTTCAATGTCTACATCTCGAATTATTTCGACGATTTTGTGGCGCTGGCTGCGGTGCCCGAAACACAGACTGTTACAGCCGCAGTTAGCATGGCCTTCAAGGTGCTTGGTTGGGCTTTTGCCGAAACAGGTGACAAGGCGCCGCCTTTTGCTTCACTGGTGACGGCCTTGGGTGTCACGATCGACGTTTCATCATTGCATTGCGGCACCGTGACCATAGACAACACCCCGAACCGCAAGATGGAGATCTCAGCGATGCTACAGCAGGTGCTTGAGCAAGGGTCTCTTCCTCGCCAAGAAGCACTCAAACTTCGGGGACGGCTGCAGTTTGTGGCTGGCCAGATTTTCGGCCGGGTGGCAAAGAGGTGCCTTGCCATTGTTACGCAACATGCGTACGGTGAACATGGGCCGATGATATCAGACGAGGCCCGGCAAGCACTTCAACTTTTTCATCAACTCATCAACATGGATGTGCCCCGCACCTTATCATTGACGAACGCTGCAACGTGGTTCATTTTCACAGATGCTTCATATGAACCTCAGCAGATGTCAGCAGTTGCAGGCATTGGTGCTGTGCTTGTGGATCAACTTGGAAATCGATGTGGATTTATTTCATTGTTTTTGGACGAAGGCATGCTTGAACGTTTGAATGCAACAAACAGGAAGACGATCATCTTTGAATGCGAACTTTTTGCAATTTTCATATCAATGTACTGCTGGAGGAAGCGGCTTTGCAATTCACAGGTTGATGTGTGCACAGACAATGATGGTGTGAAAGATGTCTTGATTGCGTGCCAGACCTCAAGCGTGAATGCCAGCCCAATCCTTTGCGCGATTTTACAACTTGAATTTGATTTGAGGTGGAACGCATGGTTCAGCAGAGTTCCAACAGAATCAAACATAGCTGATGATCCATCCAGAGGACAGATACAACATTTCCTTGACAAAGCAATCCCTCAGTTCGAGGTGGACATGGACAAGCTTTGGACAACCCTGCTGGAACTTTCTACGAGGGGAGGCTTTGACCAGCAACGTGTTGCCCCTGCAGAAAAAGAACTGAGTGCGAGGTCAGCTGCAAGAACTTAAGGAAACAATCCGACTGGAGAGTGACCTAAGTTGTGCAGCTGCAGTGAATTTCATGAACGACCGAGCTCTTGGATCAAGTTCAATGTGAACGTGAATGAATCAATACATGTATCAGATTTCATGTCTTGTGTTTGGTCACTTTTTACTGGCCCACCCACGGCCGCCCTTTCACCAGTAAAGTGGCCAAACCCTTAGCCTGGCTTTGACCAGCAACGTGTTGCCCCTGCAGAAAAAGAACTGAGTGCGAGGTCAGCTGCAAGAACTTAAATCATATTTTTTTTATTATATCATATATATAATATATATATATCATATCTTATATTTAAACATAGGGCATATATATATATGATATATATTTTATGATACATAATATATATATATGATGTATACATATATATATATGTAGGATGTATATATATATATATATATTTATTTATTTATTTCCTATAAATCAAGGGAGAACTATATATATATATTAAAGAAACAATCCAACCACTTGATGGCACCGATGCGAGCATTTTTTTTTTGGGGGGGTAGGGTGTTTGAGGTTGGCCACCATTTGTAGGTCATTTTCCTTGGAGAAAACCATCAGGGCATGGGAAAATACGGAATACTAAACGCCGAAGATACTGAATTTAACGTATTTTAACGTGACAACCAGATATGATAAATAAATATAGTCTATTTTTTTTTTGGATTTTTGATATACTTCTAATACTAATAATCATTGCAAGAATAACAATACTAATGTATACATGCCCCAACCACAGTCAGGGTTAGTTATATTTGTTTAAACCAACTGGTGGGGATGAAGCAGCAAAACTGTTGATTCGTGCCCTTGATATGGGTAAACCGACTGGGGACTGGTGAAGCAATTTGAAGCAAGAACGGGATTTCAACCCGCCCAAAAAAAACAAGTCAATTTCATTGGATTTGTTGAAGGGAAAATCTACAGGAAACCACGGAACAGCGTGATTTTTTTACAATTGAACATACATACATTTTGACTATTGATGGAAGGTTTCGCTTGGAGTTTGGTGTTTCCATGTTGATTGAGGTAGTTAATGCACATTCGGCAGATCATCAAGCGATAAGTCCATTGTTCCTTAAGTCCATTGAGTCCATGTACAAAACAGTTCATCGGGGAGGGGTGGAGCAGGGACCATTTTGAGAACCAGATAGCAATTGGGACTTGAATGCTTGAGCCTGTTTCCTTCCAATGATGTTCATGTTTTTCAGTTTAAGTGAAACTTAAGGGACCATCAAATGGACCATCTGGCCACTCTGGTCATAACTGGACCACAAGGCATCCGATCTCTTGGCTGAGCTCCCAAGCGACCTGCCCAAGGGCCTGTCGTTGGTGCTGGCCGCGCGGCAAGGGCAACAGCACCTGGTGGATGCGCTTTTGAGCAGCCGGGTGGAGGCGAAATTGCGAAAACTGGGATTTGATGAGGGTTTTGATGGTGATGTTGATTGGATATTGATAGAACATACCCAGATTCACCTTGGATGGGTACTGGACAAATCCTATCTGCAAATTCGGAATACTCACCGGCTATAGGATGATTTAGGTACAGAATTATGGAAGCTCGTTTGAATCATGGTTTATTACATTAGGCTTGTATGTATTGTTTTTTTTGGGACGGTTTTTGATTTTGAAAAAAACATCGAAAACGGCAGAACCACGCGTACTTCATTTACGCAAATTGTTGCGGTTATCACTCATTGATATTGTATAACAAGTTATAACAGGTATTTAGAAGATTTTTTAACCCACTGATAACAGGGATTTATATATAATATATTGGGTAATTCCTGCTTGTTGTGTTCATTGTTTTAATGAATTGAACTGTTTTGATCCATACTCGTTGGTTCCCTACATCGATACACTGAACTTCATCAGGTCAGCAGATGTTGTTGTTTTTCATGTTTTTGTTTGCAGTGATTGTTGGATTCGGTTGGCAGCGGATGCCATTTAAATCATTCAACGCAACTCCGCATCAACATTAGAAGCCTCTGCGACGGGGGATAGCTGTTTGGACTTCGGGATTGTGTTCATATCCCTGCTGAATTCAAAGAATTTGGATATGTTTAGAGCCCAATTACCTCCAAGCATCACTGGCTTGAAGTTTTGGAGTCAGAAGGTCAGGCACAGCAAAAGTCTGATAAACACTATGCTGTTTTCCGTCAGTTTTGAGGAAAGACAAGCGCATCTCCAAGATGACAATGTGGGTTTGTCGAAAGTCGAAAGATAGGGCTTTACTTTGATGGTTGATAGATGGTCATCATGTTCCCCACCATCATTTTCCTTATCAAGAATGCAATGTTACGCTCTATTTCAGGCAAACCCAAATGTAATAGTGTTGATCATACATCCGTCCAATTTTATCCCATCCATGGTTTGGCTTCATACCATTGTACCACCATGTTTAACTGTTAAATCATTGTTGTTTTTAATGGTGCATCGCAGCTCGCCCGCCACAAATATATTGAATTCTCATTGGATATATATATAGTTGGGATTGCATCAATGTATCCCATTGATCCCCTTAAACTGCATCATTTGTACGAGCGCGCCACCATTTTTAGCGTTTATAACTTAACAATGTTATTTGCAATCACACATGTTTTTAAGTTGGATATATAGTTTGTTCATCGTGGTTACATATATTATATACATATTTATAAAAGCAAGTATAAACACATAACTTACATATCATTTATATTCATATGTATAAATATATATACTGATATATATATATACTGATATATATATATATACTGATATATATATATATATATATATATTTACTGATATATATATATATATAGAATGTACACACATGATACTCTCCCCAGCACCCCCTAGGACGCTGCTGCCAGGTTGACTCTCGTGACCCCCACGGCGGCACTGCTTTGCTGCGTGCCGTTCAGCTGGGTATCGGCGCGCGGCCGACGATCCAACGGCTGCTGGAGGCCAGCGCTGAGGTCGGCGCCCTGAGCGATGCTCGGTCGCCATGGCGCTAGGGCGGGGTACCCCAAGCTGGATGGCTATGGTCGGTCTATGGTCGGTACCCCAAGTTATGGATGGCTTATTTCATGGAAAATCCAGCAATGGATGAGTTGGGGGTACCCCCATTTTTTGGGGGAACCACTGGAACCACAGTAGGGATTCTAAACAATCCGTGGCGCCATGGAGGTTATCGCTGGGAAAATCATGGAAGTAAATAGCGAAAATGGTGATTTACTTCGATGATTTGCTTGTTATGCGGGTGATTTTCCATAGCTATTTGAACTGCTTGAAATGGCCTGGATGATTGGTGATCAGATGGTTTCATGGGATTTTGGTGGGACTTAAAAACCGATGAGTTGTATAGGCTTTTGAGGGTTTTTCACTACCAAAGATATGGGGATAGATGTGATTGAGAAATAAACTGATACTACTTTATGATGGTCTCTATGGACCGTTTGGTTCCCTCCAAATCGCTACTGCTATGCCCTTTCAAAATGCTCTTTCAAATGATTATGGATGTGTCCATCAAACAAATCAGTGAGAATCAAATCTAGCAGCTAATGGACAAATTCTCGGAAAGACAAGAAGTGCGGATGTTGATTTGCATGTCCAGATTTCTATGCCACAGCGGTGCAAACGTTTGGGGCCAAGTGGCATTTCATATGGTGTATTGAAAGTCTAGGTGGTTTCAGTTGATTCCACAACAGTGAAAAGGTTGAATCCTACACCTCCGATTGGGGATAGTTTGTATAGGACCCCATGTTGGTGAAAACTGTGAACCTTTTATTGTTGCAACTAGTGCCTCCCGCTACCCAGATAGATAGATGGATAGATAGATCGTCAAGAACTGCTGTTTAAAGATGTCGCTTGTTGGTGGTTAATATGCCCAAACTGGCCCAAACTATGTCGGGGTGTCGAATCCCCATGTCCTCAGGATTTTGGTGAGACACCTCTTAGCGAAGCAGCCAGCTCCATGCACAGATTGGGATCCAGACGATGTTTGCTGCCAACCAAATGCAGGAAATATGATGATTGAAATGGCATCGAACCAAAAATCCAAGATGCAATATTACTGAACATGGGTTTGATATGGTTTGATTATGTTTGATTGGTGTTGTAGGACACTCCAGTCAGTTGGGGGGACCTTTCAGGCGGGCCTTCATACCTTTCAGGTGTCACAAAAAGAAGATTTATGCTGAATGATTCAATGATACCATTTCCCGGCAGAAAAACATACACTCTCGGCTTACAGATCATCCAGTTGTGGCGATATTGAGTTTCCATGAGAAATCAATCGCGAACTCTGTGGTTGTGGCCATGTTCTGTATGTTTATACAATATCCTTTTCCATACGAGTGATTCGCCACTAAAGTCGAACTAATCCTATCAAATCACGAGGTTAGTAGCAGCAGTATGTATATGATATATATATATATAGTGTATATACATATTACAGATCATGAATTTATACATAGAAATAGAACAAGAAAAAATCCTATACAGTAGAGGTTAGAACCCATAAAAATCAACCAAACATAAAAACAATACTATCCAAGGAAAAAAAGCAAAAACAAAACATTGTTGAATAATCATTAATCAATGAAAAATATGGAAACCAATCTTAACACAACGGCATACAAACCACTCCAACCCAGGTTCCGGTTCCGTGGAACTTCTGCAAAGTCTCCTGGACGCCTCTCGGCTTGTGCCGCCTCCCAGCCTTCTGGGCGCGGCCTTGGCGAAGGCAGCGGAGGCCAAGCAGCGCGGCACCACGCGTTGCTCAGCGGAAAATCATGGGGAAATCATGGGAAAAATACCAGAAAATTGTAAGAGATCATGGGGAAACATGATAGATATGGAAAATCATGGGAACATCATGGTGGAAGCTATGGACAAAATATTGGAAACTATGGAAAACCATCGGAAATTATATATCGGGAACTATGGAAAAATCATGGGACGCTATGAAAAACTATAGGAAACTTTCTATGATGGATGATTATAAATAGGCATTTCAGTGGGAACGTGATCGAAGTATTGGTGGATTATCCAGCTACCGATCACGCCGGCAGAGGAGAGACATGGAGGATTTCATGCGCAAAAATAAGGGGAGAATATGGGAGAAACGATTGTCTTCCAGCAGTTGGTATAACTGGATCTATGGCAATCTATAGAACTGTGGGTAATATGGGTGATATCTTGAGGCAATACTTTAAACTATAGCAGATTTAATTCGTAGCTTTAAGGTTCAACATCGACCCACGGATTTGGTGGGAGAATTCAACGGAAAGGTCGGAATCTTAGAGGAAAAGTCAATGGCAAACCAATCCCTTCCCCTAAACTTGGAAATCACAAACTATATAAAAAACAAAACGCCATGAAATGCCACGAAGACTGGGATTGGAGACTTGGAGGGATCATCCCGCGTAGTATCTAACTAACCGGCTTCTTCTAGTTCCATTTGGGCGAACTCGGAATCGGGGATTTTTTTTTGTGTGAAATGTGAAATGTGTCAACTAACCGGTTGGATAGAATCGTCATGTGGACCATAAACCGTATCAGCGCACTGGATTTTACCGAAACATACCATGCGGGTCCATATGAAAAAATATGGATCGCCAAACAAGTGGCCATGTAAACGTTGGGAGTACCACATTGCCCGTTGGGAAGCTGAAAGGTCGAGTGTTTGATGATATACCCTCCGGACCCCGGTAGTCAAACATGGCGGCCAATATGGCGTGCTGGAAAATCCATCATTTGGCTCGAGGATTTTCCTAGCGGCCATGTGTCATGACAGAAAATCTGACCCATCGATGGTTTTCTGGCTGGTGCTTTGGAACATGAATTTTATGACTTTCCATATGTTGGAAATTTATGGAAATTTCATAATCCCAACTGACTTTCATATTTTTCAGGGGGGTTGAAACCACCAACCTGAAAACATCTCAAGCTCTGGATTTTCTCCCCAGGATTACTGCTGGAGCAGAAGGCTCCACCGTTGCTGGAAGCCCTTTTCGGCTGGATCGACTGCGCAGATTTGGAGATGATGACGGCGCTTTTGGAGCGAAAGGCCTCAGTCAACGAGTGCCTCGGCTGCGAGGATTGGATGGAGGGAAGATTGGGGGTTATTCAATTTCAGTATATGTTTTTTCAATTAAGAACAAAAAGGCAAGAAAACCCTCCAAAATCCCAACTAAACCCCAACTAAATCCCCAAAAGATGGTCTTCAACAGTATTTTTGTTACCATTTTTCAAAATCGGGGTGTCCTAGGCGCCGTGAGCACGACGGCGAGACGGCACTGGTGGCAGCTTCGGCTTCGCGTCCAGAGGTGGTGCTGCTGCTCTGTCAGTGGAAGGCGGAGGTGAACGCAGTGAACCGCCGCTCAGCAGATCGGCTGGGGGGGTTCCTATGAGATGACTTTTAAGGCTTTAAGGGGGGCTTAAAGGGGTATAACTTCGGTATAATTATATGGTAATCATTTGGTAATCACGAGAAGAAGTATTTTCGTATATATATATATATAATAATTATATATATATATATTAATTATATATATATATTAAATTATTTAAATCTATAGTGACTTGTTGGTATAACCATAGGGTATAACTATTCCTTATGGTAATTATATCGCTATATATATATATATTTACATTACTATTAAATTAATTATGGGTCAAGGGTATAACAATTTTGGGATTTATTCCCTACAACTATGGTTATGAAAGCACAACATATGGTGGTTTTTGGATAAGATGGTTTGCTGGAAAATTACCTGGCTATAGTTGATGATTGTCCCACTTAAATGCTGATGATCCCTGCTGGGATTTCCCCATTAATCTCTGACCTCCCATTAAATTCCCCAAAAGTTTGACTGAACATAAGGCACCCCTAAATGTTCGATGTTCATGATTATCTAATAGGTATAATTATTTTAACATTTTAGAACTTGGATTTATATCTATGTAGTATCTAAAATTAGGTGTGCATAAGATCATATAGGTATAGGTATTTGCAGTTTTCAATCACTTTTTTTGTGTAAAAAAGAGAACAGTGCGAACATCAGGAAAACCCTACTGGTTTCACCATGTTTTACCCATAAGAATCGCCAGGAAAGACTGCGATTTGCCCATCGTCAGGCAAGGGCGTGGCGCCACTGGTGGCCGCTTGCTCCGCGAGCCGCGAGGCTGTGGTGGAGGCCTTGCTGAACTGCCGCGCGGCGCCGGACGTGCCAGAGTGGCGTGGCACGGATGGCCGGAGCGGTGTTTTCTACAACGAGTTTATGGGAAAATGATGGGTGTATAATGGGAATATCTTGGGGATGTTTATTAATACTTGGATTTTATTGGAGATTTTACGGATATGAATGGAACTTACCAGGTGAACCTTGGATGGGTAGTTTAATCTTTTGCTATAGGAATATCCACTAACCAGCTAAGGAATTACTTTTTGTAGGGTATGTAAGATTGTCAATGATATGGGGGTTTATTCATGGAGATATTTGGTTATATTGTTTTATGGATGTATAATGGGGATACAGATGGAAATTGAATGAAGGTATAGTTTTTTCTGGAACTTATTTATATATTTGTGTGTTTTCTTTTACATGTAGTTTAATGGTGATTTAATGAACAAATAAACTGATTCCACTAACAAAAACTCAGCAACGAATAGGGGTATGATGATGATACTGATGAGGATATGTTTGTAATGTAATCTATCGAAATATAATGCGATAATCACTGTTTGGAGGATCCCGATTGTGGAATTTTTAATAGGGCTACCAGGGGAAATCACAGAACAAAATGGTGATTTTGGGATGGTGTAAAATTAAAATGCTCTCTCAATGGTTGGGTAGTGAGGTAGTTTATTGTTGGGTGTGCCAGATTAAAAACCATGCGAAATAAGTCCTCACTATTCAGTTGGTTATCATTATCCCATTTATGAGTGGGGTATAGCTATGGTACCTACCAGTTACCAAGTGAAATGATCCTCCAAGTAGTTGCTCTATATATATATATATATACATTTATATATATATAATAAACCGTATCTGCCATGTTCGAAGTTGGACTTATGCATGAAAAAAAGGAAGCCGACTATAGACAAAGGCTGGATGATGCATATATACCATGATATTCCCAGATTGGTGGATGGGTAGCAGTCAATCAGTAGAGATTTATATACCCATGATGTTTGGATTCCATCAAGGGCTGGATGACCACAACACATATACGATTATACCATGACCATGGCACGTATGAAGTGGGGATTAGTGGTGAGTAGTCCAACGAAACCTTATGGTTGGAAGTCAATTGATGTTGGTGGTTGTTTTTGAGGTGCCGCCCAAATGGTATTACAGAAAAAGAAACAATGATGCTTTTTAAGTGAGCTACACTGACACATAATTCAATGCCAATTCGACAACGGTGATAAATATATTGTTGTTCCGCATGCTTGATTAGCATACGGCTGGTGTGGAAGGGTTTTTGCCGCCTGGCTTTTTCACATGCGATTTGGTTTTGGACTCATATTTTGATTTAACGTGCTATGTGGACGACCAAGATCCAAGATCACACAGTTTCACACTTGTGAAGTTTGATTTCCACCGGATGTAACGTTTATTTCTTAGAACCAAACAGGTCGTTGCTTTGAAACGGCCCAAACAGGATCGATCCCACCAAGATGGCACATACTTATTGAAATGCATATGATTTTGGGATGCGCTTGACGGTTGGCTTTTGACATCATCATGATGAGTGAACTGAATTGATCGAACTAGCGTTTTGTGACGGGCATACATACAGTCACAGGCCGTTTAAGCATTTAATTGAAAGGTGTTAATCAATAAGCCATTCGTTTCCCTGCCGCTTTAAGCCTTTAAGCCGTGAAATCATGACATTTGCGTGGCTCTAGCTAGTCGTTGTTTTTCACTCGTTTTCAACCGTTTTGATTACGATTATCTTGAAAGTCCCCATGCGCACCCCGACAAGCTGAAATTCAGTATTATTGCTTCCCCTCTATCCTTGTTGAAAGAAGCAAAAACATGGAGGATCACTCCCAAGATGATCAAACCGCAGAGCTTTTAATTTCAAAATCAGAGTGATGTGATGTAGCACAATTCAGGTGATTCTGGATGCCTTTAGGCTTGTCACAATAAACATATTCTTTATTGCCGTCCTGTAATGAAACATTTGATAGATGATTTTCCCACTTCAATGTTCGTTTTCATGATTTTCAGGATTTTCATTTGCCATTTTTGATGACACGAGAGTGTAATTAGTCTTCATAATGTGGAAATGTAGTAACTTAGTAAACATTGGTAAACCCCAATAAAGAACAATAACCAAAATAACCATTTTTATTGGTTGCACAAACCATCCCCGGTCATGGGAGTTGTTTGTGGCATTGGTCTTCCGAAAATAACCCATCAAATCCTAGTCGGCAGTCTTGACAGATGGCGATGGAGAGAGAGAGAGAGAAAGATAGAGATAGAGATAGAGAGAGAGAGAGGAAAAAAAAACAAATCCTAGTTGCTGATAGTAACCTCCAGTTAAAACCCCATGAAATCTCATTAATTTCCACTAAATCCCATGAAAATCTTAGCTCCAGGTCCAGCATGTCTCCCTTGGTGGCTGCTGCCCTCGCCGGCAACTGCGCTGTCGCGCAACGGCTCCTGGCGGCTTCCGCCACGGCGGAGGCCGTGGATGCCCAGGGGCGCACAGCGCTAGCGGCGGCGGCGGCAACGGGGAGTGGGCAGCTGCTTGGGCTATTGAAAATCACCATTTATAGTGGATTTTCCCATTGAAAATGGTGATTTTCTATAGTTTTTTGTATGTTTACCAGAGGGTACTGCAGTAAGACAATCCAGGGATAAATGTATCAGAAGCCATGTCAAGCTGTAATTTGTACACAAGTCTGTACTTTTTTGATGACAACATCTCTACTTCAGGGAAATAGCCTCAGCAACGATCATAAAACAAGTGAAAGGCATCTACATCTTGTACTTAAGGACTAAATTCATGGGATTTTCGGGAGAATTTGACTGGAATATAAATGAATATTGGGTTATTCATGGGATACATGATGATACATGGAACTTATTTAATTGATCAGGCGTTCACCCAATTCATGAATTACCAAGGCATTATTCATGGAATATGAATGGGCGAATATCTTAATCACAATTCCACGATCAATGGATGCTATTATAGCTGGGAACATAAACTATGAATAGGATTATAAATGGATTATTAATGGGATATTAATGGATTTATATAATTTAATGGAATATGAAAGAAATTATAGTTTAGCATATGGTTATAGCTGGTTGGTGTGTTTTTGACCTAGTTTGAAATTGGAGCGTCACTTTTTTTTGAGGCATCACAGGCTTTCCAACCAAACCACCTGTTGGCTACGGGTATTAGTTGACACCTAAGGTCAAAATATTTTAAGATTGGCCACGCATGATGTTCTGTGATTTTTTAAATGGGATTAATACGGGTATATAAATTTTTTTCTGGGACTAGCTGACTAGCCATGTTCATGTTCCCAGGATGGAGTATATCCCATAGAACAAAAGAATAATGGGATACTGCAGGGTGAGAATACCCTTCATTATCAGGAAAACCCGGATTTACCAAATTTCCAAGTTCTCATTGAGTGAAAGATGGTTGGAACCTTCAAAAAGGATTGAACTTCTTCTTGATTTCTTGCGTTTCTGGCTGTCTCCGATTGTAGATGCACTTTAGTTGCTTTGCGTTGGACCCAGTTCGACGGTCGACCTCTTAGATTTTCGATAAACATTGCCAGGGTGATGACGAATCGGCTTCCTTTCCTGGGTTCTTCATCATCATCATGATTACTATGATCATTATCAATTATCTCTATTGATTCTCTAATTATTAATGAATTTCATTGCGATGAGTTATCACGATTATCACAATACTGCTAATAAAGATCCTACCATGGTACGATTCTAGATGGTAAGTCACCAGTTATTTTCAGCCCCCCACGTTTGTTTTGTTTTCTTGATATTTGTTTAATGGTATTTAATGTTTCTATCACTAGCTATTATCACCTCCAGTTATGGATAGCGATGTTATTGTCCCATTGCAAAACAGGTAAACATATCATTATCATATGTTATCACTACTTAATTCATGTTTGGCCTTTTTTTCTCTGATCCCATCCCCTCCCAAGGTTGTGTCATCTCCTCCTGGCTGCACGGTGTGATCCCAACTGTGCGGGCGGCGCAGCCGGTGCGGCCGGGGCGCCGCCCTTGGCGATTGCTGTGGCGGCACAGCACACGGTGTCCTGGCTGATAGTCACCTGAAAGCCAGAAATAAACCCCTGCCGGGGGGGTGGTTGGGGCGGGGAGGAGTTAGGATCTTATTATAGGAATACTAGGGTGACAACATATGACAACCAC